>WNWK01025103.1:0-28888 GCA_009830355.1 Cherax destructor
TGCAGCATACGGGCGCCTAGAAACCTAAGAACAGCATTCCGACATCTTAATAATGAATTGTTAAGGACCCTGTACACTGTGACGTTAGGCCCATATTGGAGTATGCAGCACCAGTTTGGAACCCACACCTAGCCAATCACGTAAAGAAACTAGAGAAAGTGCAAAGTTTGCAACAAGACTAGTCCGGGCTAAGGGGTATGCCCTACGAGGAGAGGTTATGGGAAATCGACCTGACTACACTGGAGGACACGAGAGATAGAGAGGACAAACGACATATAAAATACTGAGAGGAATTGACAAGGTGGACAGAGACAGAATGTTCCAGAGATGGGACACAACAACAAGAGGTCACAGTTGGAAGTTGAAGATTCAGATGAATCACAGGGATGTTAGGAAGTATTTCTTCAGTCACATAGTGGTCAGGAAGTGGAATAGTTTGGGAAGCGATGTAGTGGAGCAGGATCCATACATAGCTTTAAGAAGAGGTATGATAAAGCTCATGAAGCGGGAAGCGTGACCCAGTAGCGGCCAGTGAAGAGGCGGGGCCAGGAGCTATGACTCGTCCCCTGGAACCACAACTAGGTGAGTACAACTAGGTGAGGACACACACACACACGTGCACTCTGTCTAGTCAGATTTTATGCAAATACTCTTAAAAAAAATTCAGGGAAGTCGTCAAAATGTTTTTTCACTAATTTGGACAAACTGATTCCAAAAACAGCTGTTACCAACCTGACCTGTGAGTATCTTACTGACAAAGAGAATGAAATGTGCTCTATTTTTAATAATTATTTTCTCTCGGTTTTCACTCAGGAAGACACTAATAATATCCCAAGAATTAGGTATTTTAGTGGGCCTGAAGAAGATAAATTATGTAGTATCACAGTCACTAGCGAAATGGTTATCAAACAGATAGACCGTTTGAAGCAAAATAAATCGCCAGGCCCTGATGAGCTTTTTCAAGGGTTCTTAAGGAATGCAAAATTGAACTCTGTGAACCCTTAACTAACATTTTAACCTATCTCTTCAAACAGGTGTAGTGCCGGATACGTGGAAGATGGCTAATGTAATTCCTATTTTTAAAGCAGGGGACAAGTCGTTACCATCAAATTACCGCCCAATAAGTCTAACATCAATTGTAGGCAAATTACTAGAGTCGATTATAGCGGATAACATAGAAGCCATCTCGATAGGCATAATTTGATTAATGATACTCAGCATGGATTCACCAGGGCCGTTCCTGCCTAACTAATTTATTATTTTTTTCAGTAAGGCTTTTGAGGCAGTTGATAATGATAAAGAATTCGATATTGTTTATTTGGATTTTAGTAAGGCTTTTGATAGAGTACCACATCAGAGACTGTTAAAAAGTGGCTGCTCATGGCATTGGGGAAAAGTGTTGTCATGGATCGAGTCTATTCACTTGTAAGACGTAGAATGAGGGAGACATGGATCAGTAACAAGTGGAAAATGGGTATTAACAAGGGGATATAAATAAGGTCTTGAGGATATCTCTCAAGAGAGAACCCGCAATAATGGATTCAAGTTAGATAAGTTTAGATTTAGAAAGGATATAGGAAAGTATTGGTTTGGAAATAGGGTAGTTGATGAGTGGAACAGTCTGCCTAGTAGGGTTATTGAAGCTAGGACCTTGGGTAGTTTCAAATTTAGGTTGGATAAATTCATGAGTGAGAGGGTTGGATTTGAGTGGGACTCGCGCATGAGTGGGTAGAATTGTCAAAGCTTATTTCTTGGGTAGCATTGAAAATTGGGTTGAGCAAATATTCTGTTAGTGGGACGGATTGTGAAGGACCTGCCTAGTATGGGCCAACAGGCCTGCTGCAGTGTTCCTCCTTTCTTATGTTCTTATGTTCTATGAGTCATGGCTCACCAATAGGAAGCAGAGGTGTGCATAAATGGGGTTAAATCGGAGTGGGGATCTGTAACAAGTGGCGTTCCTCAGGGATCGGTTTTGGGCCCGTTGTTGTTTATAATATATATAATGACCTTGACGAGGGAATTTCTAGTGATATGAGCAAATTCTCTGATGACACGAAGATAGGTAGGATAATCGATTCAGACGTAGATGTCAGTGAACTACAGGAGGATTTAGACAAACTCAATTCTGGTCAGAAAAATGGCAGATGCAGTTCAATGTAGATAAATGCAAAGTTCTTAAGCTCGGGAGTGTCCATAACCCAAGCACTTATAAGTTAAATAACGTAGAACTTAGCCATACAGATTGCGAGAAGGACTTGGGGGTGATGGTAAGCAGCAACCTTAAACCAAGACAGCAATGCCTAAGCTTCGTAATAAGGCAAATAGATTACTGGGATTTATATCAAGAAGTGTTAGCAACAGAAGTCCAGAGGTTATATTACAGCTTTATACATCATTAGTAAGGCCTCACCTAGATTACGCAGCTCAGTTCTGGTCTCCATATTACAGAATGGACATAAATTCGTTAGAAAACATTCAGCGTAGAATGACTAAATTAATACATAGCATTAGAAATCTTCCTTACGAAGAAAGATTGAAGACCCTTAAATTACATTCACTTGTAAGACGTAGAATGAGGGAGACATGATCGAGGTATACAAGTGGAAAATGGGTATTAACAAAGGGGATATAAATAAGGTCTTGAGGTATCTCTCCAAGAGAGAACCCGCAATAATGGATTCAAGTTAGATAAGTTTAGATTTAGAAAGGATATAGGAAAGTATTGGTTTGGAAATAGGGTAGTTGATGAGTGGAACAGTCTGCCTAGTAGGGTTATTGAAGCAGGACCTTGGGTAGTTTTAAATTTAGGTTGGATAAATTCATGAGTGAAAGGGGTTGGATTTGAGTGGGAATTGCACATGAGTAAATAAAATTATCAAAGCTTATTTCTTGGGTAGCATTGAAATTAGGTTGAACAAATATTCTGTTAGTGGGATGGAATGTGAAGGACCTGCCTAGTATGGGCCAACAGGCCTGCTGCAGTGTTCCTCCTTTCTTATGTTCTTATGTTCTTATGTTACTGACTGAGGTTCCCACTTAAAATATACGCCTCATAATATACTTTATCTTAATTAAAAATAAAGTTAGCTGAACACGGAATCTCCAAAACTAATTGTTGCAGGGTTTACCTTTAGTAATGGCTTCTTAAAGGTCACTTTTGTGGTCAATATCACCGTGGCCCTGTACCAGACCCAGCTTCCTGGTGGTAGTAGTAATAGTAGTAGTAATAATATCAATAATAGTAATAGCAGTAGTAGTATAGTAAGAACATAAGACATAAGAACATAAGAAAGGAGGAACACTGCAGCAGGCCTGTTGGCCCTACTAGCAGGTCCTCACAATCCATCCCACTAACGAATAATTGCCAACCTAATTTTCAATTCTACCTAAGAAATAAGCTTTGAAGATTGGGTTGAACAAATATTCTGTTAGTGTGATGGAATGTGATGGACCCTATTGGCAACAGGCTGCTGCATTTCCTCCTTTCTTATGTTCTTATGTTCTTAAGATTCTATTAACTCAAGTGCGATCCCTCAAATCCAACCCTCTCATCATAAGAACATAAGAACATAAGAAAGGAGGAGCACTGCAGCAGGCCTGTTGGCCCATACTAGGCAGGTCCTTCACAATCCGTCCCACTAACAGAATATTTGCTCAACCAAATTTTCAATGCTACCCAAGAAATAAGCTTTGACAATTCTACCCACTCATGCGCGAGTCCACTCAAATCCAACCCCTCTCACTCATGAATTTATCCAACCTAAATTTGAAACTACCCAAGGTCCTAGCTTCAATAACCCTACTAGGCAGACTGTTCCACTCATCAACTACCCTATTTCCAAACCAATACTTTCCTATATCCTTTCTAAATCTAAACTTATCTAACTTGAATCCATTATTGCGGGTTCTCTCTTGGAGAGATATCCTCAAGACCTTATTTATATCCCCTTTGTTAATACCCATTTTCCACTTGTATACCTCGATCATGTCTCCCTCATTCTACGTCTTACAAGTGAATGTAATTTTAGGGTCTTCAATCTTTCTTCGTAAGGAAGATTTCTAATGCTATGTATTAATTTAGTCATTCTACGCTGAATGTTTTCTAACGAATTTATGTCCATTCTGTAATATGGAGACCAAAACTGAGCTGCGTAATCTAGGTGAGGCCTTACTAATGATGTATAAAGCTGTAATATAACCTCTGGACTTCTGTTGCTAACACTTCTTGATATAAATCCCAGTAATCTATTTGCCTTATTACGTACGCTTAGGCATTGCTGTCTTGGTTTAAGGTTGCTGCTTACCATCACCCCAAGTCCTTCTCGCAATCTGTATGGCTAAGTTCTACGTTATTTAACTTATAAGTGCTTGGGTTATGGACACTCCCGAGCTTCAGAACCTTGCATTTATCTACATTGAACTGCATCTGCCACTTTTCTGACCAGGAATTGAGTTTGTCTAAATCCTCCTGAAGTTCCGTGACATCTACGTCTGAATCGATTATCCTACCTATCTTCGTGTCATCAGCGAATTTGCTCATATCACTAGTAATTCCCTCGTCAAGGTCATTTATATATATTATAAACAACAACGGGCCTAAAACCGATCCCTGTGGAACGCCACTTGTTACAGATCCCCACTCAGATTTAACCCCATTAATGCACACCCTCTGCTTCCTATTGGTGAGCCATGACTCGATCCATGAAAACACTTTTCCTCCAATGCCGTGAGCAGCCACTTTCTTTAACAGTCTCTGATGTGGTACTCTATCAAAAGCCTTACTAAAATCCAAATAAACAATATCGAATTCTTTATCATGATCAACTGCCTCAAAAGCCTTACTGAAAAAGTTAATAAATTAGTTAGGCAGGAACGGCCCCTGGTGAATCCATGTTGAGTATCATTAATCAAATTATGCCTATCGAGATGGCTTCTTATGTTATCAGCTATAATCGACTCTAATAATTTGCCTACAATTGAAGTTAGACTTATTGGGCGGTAATTTGATGGTAACGACTTGTCCCCTGCTTTAAAAATAGGAATTACATTAGCCATCTTCCACGTATCAGACACTACACCTGTTTGAAGAGATAGGTTAAAAATGTTAGTTAAGGGTTCACAGAGTTCAATATTGCATTCCTTAAGAACCCTTGAAAAAGCTCATCAGGGCCTGGCGATTTATTTTGCTTCAAACGGTCTATCTGTTTGATAACCATTTCGCTAGTGACTGTGATACTACATAATTTATCTTCTTCAGGCCCACTAAAATACCTAATTCTTGGGATATTATTAGTGTCTTCCTGAGTGAAAACCGAGAGAAAATAATTATTAAAAATAGAGCACATTTCATTCACTTTGTCAGTAAGATACCCATAATTATTTTTAAGGGGACCTATCTTATCTCTAACTTTTGTTCTATACACCTGGAAAAAACTTTTGGGTTAGTTTTCGAATCCCTAGCAACTTTAATTTCGTAGTCCGCTTAGCTTTTCTTATCCCCTTTTTAACGTCCCTCTTAATGTCAATATACTGATTCGTAAGATGACCCTCACCTCTTTTGATACGCCTATAAATTCCTTTCTTCTGCCCTAAAAGATATTTGAGCCTATTATTCATCCATTTTGGGTCATTTCTATTCGATCTAATTTCTTTATATGGGATAAATGTTCTTTGGGCAGCATGTATAGTGTTCAGAAAACTGTCATATTGATAGCTCTCTTCATTACCCCAGTCCACAGATGATAAGTGTTCTCTAAGTCCATTGTAATCTGCTAAGCGAAAATCTGGGACCGTTACTGAGTTATTCCTACTATGAAACTTCCATTCAATGCCAAAGGTAATTGATTTGTGGTCGCTTGCGCCGAGTTCCTCTGTAATTTCTAAATTATTAACAAGGGTTTCCTTGTTTGCCAGAACTAAGTCAAGCAGATTATTTCCCCTTGTAGGTTCTGTCACAAACTGCTTCAAAAAACAATCTTGAACTACTTCTAAGAAATCGTTAGATTCAAAATTCCCAGTCAAAAAATTCCAATCAATTTGACTAAAGTTGAAGTCACCCAGAATAACTACGTTATCGTGCATTGTGGCCTTAACAATTTCCTCCCATAGTAGTCTCCCTTGGTCCCTATCTAAGTTTGGGGGACGGTATATCACACCTAAAATCAATTTTTCATGCCCCTCTGAAAATTCTATCCAGACAGACTCTGTATGTGTTAATTCAGACTTTATACCCATTTTTCAGACTTTATACCCATAAGAACATAAGAACATAAGAAAGGAGGAACACTGCAGCAGGCCTGTTGGCCCATACTAGGCAGGTCCTTCACAATCCTTCCCACTAACAGAATATTTGCTCAAAACAATTTTCAAAGCTACCCAAGAAATAAGCTTTGACAATTCTACCCACTCATGCGAGTCCCTCAAATCAACCCCTCACTCATGAATTTATCCAACCTAAATTTGAAACTACCCAAGGTCCTAGCTTCAATAACCCTACTAGGCAGACTGTTCCACTCATCAACTACCCTATTTCCAAACCAATAATTTCCTATATCCTTTCTAAATCTAAACTTATCTAACTTGAATCCATTATTGCGGGTTCTCTCTTGGAGAGATATCCTCAAGACCTTATTTATATCCCCTTTGTTAATACCCATTTTCCACTTGTATACCTCGATCATGTCTCCCCTCATTCTACGTCTTACAAGTGAATGTAATTTTAGGGTCTTCATAAGGACCTAGCTTCAATGACCCTACTAGGCAGACTGTTCCACTCATCAACTACCCTATTTCCAAACCAATATTTTCCTATATCCTTTCTAAATCTAAACTTATCCAATTTGAATCCATTATTGCGGGTTCTCTCTTGGAGAGATATCCTCAAGACCTTATTTATATCCCCCTTATTAATACCCATCTTCCACTTATATACCTCGATCATGTCTCCCCTCATTCTTCGTCTTACAAGTGAATGTAATTTATTTATATCCCCCTTATTAATACCCATCTTCCACTTGTATACCTCGATCATAGTAGTAATAGCAACAGTAGTAGTAATAGTAGTAGCAATAGTAATAGCAGTAGTAATAGTAATAGTAATAATAGCAGTAGTAATAGTAGTAATAGTAGTAGTAATAATAGTAATAGTAATGGTAGTACTAGTAGTAGTAGTAATAATAGTACTAGTAGTAGTAATAGTAGTACTAGGAGTACCAATAGTAGTACTAGGAGTAGTAGCAGTAGTACTAGCAGTAGTAGTAGTAACAGCAGGAAAAACTTCGTAAACAATAAAAGCCAGAAACAAACACATTACACAAATAAATACTATCATACCAGGTTAAAATAACCAGCATCAGTTAAGAACCCCCGCTAAATTATTAATATCAAAAGACTGCTGAAAGTTCCCAGAGATCCCTACAGGCACCTCAGACCAGACATAAGAACATAAGAAAGGAGGAACACTGCAGCAGGCCTGTTTGCCCATTCTAGGCAGGTCCTTCACATTACATCCCACTAACATGAATTTATCCAACCTAAATTTAAAACTACCCAAGGTCCTTGCTTCAATAACCCTACTAGGCAGACTGTTCCACTCATCAACTACCCTATTTCCAAACCAATACTTTCCTATATCCTTTCTAAATCTAAACTTATCTAACTTGAATCCATTATTGCGGGTTCTCTCTTGGAGAGATATCCTCAAGACCTTATTTATATCCCCTTTGTTAATACCCATTTTCCACTTGTATACCTCGATCATGTCTCCCCTCATTCTACGTCTTACAAGTGAATGTAATTTTAGGGTCTTCAATCTTTCTTCGTAAGGAAGATTTCTAATGCTATGTATTAATTTAGTCATTCTACGCTGAATGTTTTCTAACGAATTTATGTCCATTGTGTAATATGGAGACCAGAACTGAGCTGCGTAATCTAGGTGAGGCCTTACTAATGATGTATAAAGCTGTAATATAACCTCTGGACTTCTGTTGCTAACACTTCTTGATATAAATCCCAGTAATCTATTTGCCTTATTACGTACGCTTAGGCATTGCTGTCTTGGTTTAAGGTTGCTGCTTACCATCACCCCCAAGTCCTTCTCGCAATCTGTATGGCTAAGTTCTACGTTATTTAACTTATAAGTGCTTGGGTTATGGACACTCCCGAGCTTCAGAACCTTGCATTTATCTACATTGAACTGCATCTGCCACTTTTCTGACCACGAATTAAGTTTGTCTAAATCTTCCTGAAGTTCACTGACATCTACGTCTGAATCGATTATCCTACCTATCTTCGTGTCATCAGCGAATTTGCTCATATCACTAGAAATTCCTCGTCAAGGTCATTTATATATATTATAAACAACAACGGGCCCAAAACCGATCCCTGAGGAACGCCACTTGTTACAGATCCCCACTCCGATTTAACCCCATTTATGCACACCCTCTGCTTCCTATTGGTGAGCCATGACTCGATCCATGACAACACTTTTCCCCCAATGCCATGAGCAGCCACTTTCTTTAACAGTCTCTGATGTGGTACTCTATCAAAAGCCTTACTAAAATCCAAATAAACGATATCGAATTCTTTATCATTATCAACTGCCTCAAAAGCCCCACTGAAAAAGTTAACAAATTAGTTAGGCAGGAACGGCCCCTGGTGAATCCATGCTGAGTATCATTAATCAAATTATGCCTATCGAGATGGCTTCTTATGTTATCAGCTATAATCGACTCTAGTAATTTGCCTACAATTGATGTTAGACTTATTGGGCGGTAATTTGATGGTAACGACTTGTCCCCACTGTAATCTACCATGTCCATAATTACTATCGCATTTGCTTTGTTTCGTAAGGTGAAGTCCAGGAACTTTCCTAAAATTCATGGTATAACTTAATAAATGTTCGAAGACAATTGTGTAGGAGAGGTGTGAGCTTTGCTCAGGGAAGGGATGGTTCAAGGTGTGAGCTTTGCTCAGGGAAGGAGGGTTCAAGGTGTGAGCTTTGCTCAGGGATGGGGAAGGTTCAAGGTGTGAGCTTTGCTCAGGGAAGGAGAGGGTTCAAGGTGTGAGCTTTGCTCAGGGAAGGGGAGGGTTCAAGGTGTGAGCTTTGCTCAGGGAAGGGGAGGGTTCAAGGTGTGAGCTTTGCTCAGGGAAGGAGGGTTCAAGGTGTGAGCTTTGCTCAGGGAAGGAGGGTTCAAGGTGTGAGCTTTGCTCAGGGAAGGAGGGTTCAAGGGCAGTAAGTCCTTTCATGCTAACTCTCAGACTTTTTCAAGACTGTGCACACAAAGGTGTCGTTTACTGTAGATATATATGGAAGTGTTGAATGATGATGAAAGTTTCTTCTTTTTGGGGATTTTCTTTCTTTTTGGGTCACCCTGCCTCGGTGGTCACCCTACCTCGGTGGTCACCCTGCCTCGGTGGGAGACTTCCGATCAATATGATTTTTATATATCCGTATAATGCAACGTGTGTGCGCCCTCGTATGTTTGTCACCTACAAAACGAATGATAGTGTGGATGTAATGTAGAGACCCCAGCAGTAACAGCTTGGTTGATCAGACCCTGATCCACCATGAGGCCTGGTCTCAGACCGGGCCGCGGGGGCGTTGACCCAGAGACAAAATTAGAGGTAAATTGATTAACATAGGTATAAAAAAAACACCAGATAGGAAACTCATTGAACAATCTATCACACATATTATGAGAGATACTATACTTAAATTTAATGGGGTCACCTACAGGCAAAAACAGGGACAGCTATTGAGCTTCGGTTTCAGTAGCTGTAGCAGAGATTTTTGTACATGTTACCTTAGAAAGTGAAATGGATAAAGACAGACTAGGGTTGGTAACATATAACAGGTATATAGATGATATTTTTTGCATAATAAAAAGTGGAGACGAAACAGTGGAGAAAGTGAAGGCTTGGGCAAATTCAATGCATGATTCACTAAAATTTACTTCTGAACAGAGCAGCAGTGAATTACCATTTTTAGACACAATAGTATATCTGGATGAAGACAGGAGAATCCATACAAAGACATACTATAAACCGGGGAATTCCCACCAATACCTACTATGGGCCTCTTCACACCATAGGTCACTAAGACAGTCTCTCCCCTACTCTCTGGCTCTGAGGATTAAAAGAATATGTAGTGAAGAGAAAGAATTCAAGAAATCCCTGGAGGATATGTGGAGGTTTTTTGAACTGAGAGACTACCCAAGAAATATACTGGAAGCAGCAGCTGAAAAGTTATCTAAAACAGACAGGTTGGAATTACTAAACCTAGTGACCAGGAAGGGAGACACAAGAGCAGTCCTGCCAACACTCTACAGCCAGCAGCTACCTAAAATCTACAAACAAGAACTAGGAGAACTCTGGAGCTGGATGAGACAGGAGTTCAAGGAGGCCTCCTGGGCAGATTTCTTTCCTCAGGAACCACCGATGCTGGCATGGAAAAAAGATGCATCCCTTCGAGATAAACTAGTCAGAGCTGAATTCCCAAGAAAGAAAACGCAGACAAAATAACCTGGGAAACAACAGGAATGGCAGACTCCTAGAAAACTTGGTCTGTAGGCTGAATCAAAAAAACCAAAACCTAACCTACCTCCCTACAGCAAGTTGGAAGGGAACAATTTCGCCCATTCTTATACTGTATTGTACACACATTTAGAGGCAATTTGTATTAGGAACACTATTACAGGTACAAAGAACCAGACACAGGGAAGTGTGGACAAGAAACTACAGAAGGATGTGTGGAGATACCTGGGGACCTGCGCACTAATAGTAGCAGAACAGCAGATTTTCCTGAAAGACTTGGTCTGTGGGCTGAATCAAAAAAACAAAACCTAACCTACCTCCCTGCAGCAAGTTGGAAGGGAACAATCTCGCCCACTCTCACACATTTAGATACAATTTGTATTAGGAACACTATTTCAGGTAAAAAGGACCAGGCACAGGGAAGTCTGGACAAGAAATCATAGAATAGAAGAATGTGTGGAAATACCTGGGGACCTGCGCATTAATAGTAGCAGAACAGCAGAAATTCCTGAAGGACTTGGCCTGTGGGCTGAATAAAAAAAACAAAACCTAACCTACCTACCTACAGCAAGTCAGGAGGGAACGACAGCACCCACCTACATTTGTTTAATGAGGACACATTCAGAACATGTTGTATTAGGAACACTAAGAAAAAATGATTGGACAAGAAATAATGAGATTATATGTTTATAACTTTAAGGACCTGCATACTAGTGTCGGAAAAATAGGTACTACCCACACCTCAACTCCAACATAGTAGCATGGTGATAGTAGGTAATGTGAGGTGAGAAGATCTGTATAAATACTTGTGTATCTTGACTCAATAAACCAGTTGTGAATATACACTTACGGAAGCTAACACAGTTCAAGGGCCTGACGAGGGTTTGCAAAAGCCCAGAAACATGTCGCCAAAGTAACTGCTAGCTCTATCCCTATTTGTACTCTTTCACCTCGTTAAAATTATTTACTGCCTTTCTTTAAACCACCCTTGGATAAATAGTGCTTTTTCTGTGAGTTTCGCTCCTGTTTAGTGAATGAAGATATTTACAGTGGATACCTTAGTGGATCTGGAATTTGAACTAGAGATCCAAGGAGAAACTGAACTGGAACAGGAGATGGGAGCTATAACAAGGTCAGCAGAAAAGAAGACACTACCAAACAAAAACCCAAGGAGAAAAAGGCCAGAATGGAAGATAACCAAGTATCTTTCAATCTCATTCTGGAGGCTAATGACCTACACACCCAGGTCAGAGAGATTATCCAACCCACTACTAGCTGCCCCACAGAGGCAGAAATAGTGGTACTGGAAAATGAGGGTGCCTCCTGGGACCACTCCCTGCCCTTCCATTTTCTAGGACACAGAGATGGAAAGAACGTCAAAGGGAACTACAATGATGAACAGGTATATGCACCAGAGGACGTTTTGTTGGGACCTTCAGCAGCAGCAGACACCAAGGACAAGACACAGAAGTGGACGGGAGTTATGGAAATAAAAGACCCACAACACTTCTTCAAGGGACCTTGGGCCATTGTAAACGGTATGGATCTAACTGATGGAGTTCTTAAACATTTTCCTTACAGACTACTTTCAGAACGAGTAACCCTGACGAAGAGGATAA
Source organism: Cherax destructor (assembly GCA_009830355.1). Classification (NCBI taxonomy): domain Eukaryota; kingdom Metazoa; phylum Arthropoda; class Malacostraca; order Decapoda; family Parastacidae; genus Cherax; species Cherax destructor. The sequence continues at coordinate 12,153 of WNWK01025103.1, forward strand.
CAGATCCTCTACCAGAAGTGGAGGCAGATTGGAGACCCAGCAAGATACTGAACAAGCAAGTGTACAGGAAACCTGCCTGAAGGATCGACAGTGTGAAGCGGTTCCAAAATAGGGAAACCCCTGCCTGAAGGATCGACAGTGCTGGATGCACTACTGACCAGATGGCAGGAGGTAATTAAAGTAGACAGCACTCAGGAAGGGATAAAGCCAAAAAAAAGTCTAGGTAAAAAATGGCTGGCCTTCAATTCTTGCTTGTTCAGTATCTTGCTGGGTCTCCAATCTGCCTCCACTTCTGGTAGAGGATCTGTTATCCTCTTCGTCAGGGTTACTCGTTCTGAAAGTAGTCTGTAAGGAAAATGTTTAAGAACTCCATCAGTTAGATCCATACCGTTTACAATGGCCCAAGGTCCCTTGAAGAAGTGTTGTGGGTCTTTTATTGCCATAACTCCCGTCCACTTCTGTGTCTTGTCCTTGGTGTCTGCTGCTGCTGAAGGTCCCAACAAAACGTCCTCTGGTGCATATACCTGTTCATCATTGTAGTTCCCTTTGACGTTCTTTCCATCTCTGTGTCCTAGAAAATGGAAGGGCAGGGAGTGGTCCCAGGAGGCACCCTCATTTTCCAGTACCACTATTAGTGGGTTGGATAATCTCTCTGACCTGGGTGTGTAGGTCATTAGCCTCCAGAATGAGATTGAAAGATACTTGGTTATCTTCCATTCTGGCCTTTTTCTCCTTGGGTTTTTGTTTGGTAGTGTCTTCTTTTTCTGCTGACCTTGTTATAGCTCCCATCTCCTGTTCCAGTTCAGTTTCTCCTTGGGTCTCTAGTTCAAATTCCAGATCCACTAAGGTATCCACTGTAAATATCTTCATTCACTGACAACGCTGTACACTTGCCTAACCCTGACCGTTACATTTACCACTGACAGCGCTGTACACTTGCTAACCTACAACACTGACAGCATTGCTGTACACTATTGTTTAACCTACAACACTGACAGTGCTGTACATTTGCTGACCTACAACACTGACAGCGTTGTACACTTGCTAACCTACAACACTGACAGTGCTGTACACTTGCTAACCTACAACACTGACAGCGCTGTACACTTGCTAACCTACAACACTGACAGCGCTGTACACTTGCTAACCTACAACACTGACAGCGCTGTACACTTGCTAACCTACAACACTGACAGCGCTGTACACTTGCTAACCTACAACACTGACAGCGCTGTACACTTGCTAACCTACAACACTGACAGCGCTGTACACTTGCTAACCTACAACACTGACAGCGCTGTACACTTGCTAACCTACAACACTGACAGCGCTGTACACTTGCTAACCTACAACACTGACAGTGCTGTACACTTGCTAACCTACAACAAATGTGATAAATGTTTTTGAAAACAGACAGGTTGAAGAATTGAGACACTTATGATTGATTTTAGGTGTGATATACCGTCCCCCAAACTTAGATAGGGACCAAGGGAGACTACTATGGGAGGAAATTGTTAAGGCCACAATGCACGATAACGTAGTTATTCTGGGTGACTTCAACTTTAGTCAAATTGATTGGAATTTTTTGACTGGGAATTTAGAATCTAACGATTTCTTAGAAGTAGTTCAAGATTGTTTTTTGAAGCAGTTTGTGACAGAACCTACAAGGGAAAATAATCTGCTTGACTTAGTTCTGGCAAACAAGGAAACCCTTGTTAATAATTTAGAAATTACAGAGGAACTCGGCGCAAGCGACCACAAATCAATTACCTTTGGCATTGAATGGAAGTTTCATAGTAGGAATAACTCAGTAACGGTCCCAGATTTTCGCTTAGCAGATTACAATGGACTTAGAGAACACTTATCATCTGTGGACTGGGGTAATGAAGAGAGCTATCAATATGACAGTTTTCTGAACACTATACATGCTGCCCAAAGAACATTTATCCCATATAAAGAAATTAGATCGAATAGAAATGACCCAAAATGGATGAATAATAGGCTCAAATATCTTTTAGGGCAGAAGAAAGGAATTTATAGGCGTATCAAAAGAGGTGAGGGTCATCTTACAAATCAGTATATTGACATTAAGAGGGACGAAGATAGGTAGGATAATTGATTCAAACATAGATGTCATAGAACTTCAGGAAGATTTAGACAAACTTAATTCGTGGTCAGAAAAGTGGCAGATGCAGTTCAATGTAGATAAATGCAAGGTTCTGAAGCTCGGGAGTGTCCATAACCCAAGCACTTATAAGTTAAATAACGTAGAACTTAGCCATACAGATTGCGAGAAGGACTTGGGGGTGATGGTAAGCAGCAACCTTAAACCAAGACAGCAATGCCTAAGCGTACGTAATAAGGCAAATAGATTACTGGGATTTATATCAAGAAGTGTTAGCAACAGAAGTCCAGAGGTTATATTACAGCTTTATACATCATTAGTAAGGCCTCACATAGATTACTCATCTCAGTTCTGGTCTCCATATTACAGAATGGACATAAATTCGTTAGAAAACATTCAGCGTAGAATGACTAAATTAATACATAGCATTAGAAATCTTCCTTACGAAGAAAGATTGAAGACCCTAAAATTACATTCACTTGTAAGACGTAGAATGAGGGGAGACATGATCGAGGTATACAAGTGGAAAATGGGTATTAACAAAGGGGATATAAATAAGGTCTTGAGGATATCTCTCCAAGAGAGAACCCGCAATAATGGATTCAAGTTAGATAAGTTTAGATTTAGAAAGGATATAGGAAAGTATTGGTTTGGAAATAGGGTAGTTGATGAGTGGAACAGTCTGCCTAGTAGGGTTATTGAAGCTAGGACCTTGGGTAGTTTCAAATTTAGGTTGGATAAATTCATGAGTGAGAGGGGTTGGATTTGAGTGGGACTCGCGCATGAGTGGGTAGAATTGTCAAAGCTTATTTCTTGGGTAGCTTTGAAAATTGGGTTGAGCAAATATTCTGTTAGTGGGATGGATTGTGAAGGACCTGCCTAGTATGGGCCAACAGGCCTGCTGCAGTGTTCCTCCTTTCTTATGTTCTTATGTTAAAAGGGATAAAAAAGCTAAGCGAGACTACGAAATTAAAGTTGCTAGGGATTCGAAAACTAACCCAAAAGTTTTTTCCATGTGTATAGAACAAAAGTTAGAGATAAGATAGGTCCCCCTTAAAAATAATTATGGGTATCTTACTGACAAAGAGAATGAAATGTGCTCTGTTTTTAATAATTATTTTCTCTCGGTTTTCACTCAGGAAGACACTAATAATATCCCAAGAATTAGGTATTTTAGTGGGCCGAAGAAGATAAATTATGTAGTATCACAGTCACTAGCGAAATGGTTATCAAACAGATAGACCGTTTGAAGCAAAATAAATCGCCAGGCCCTGATGAGCTTTTTTCAAGGGTTCTTAAGGAATGCAAAATTGAACTCTGTGAACCCTTAACTAACATTTTTAACCTATCTCTTCAAACAGGTGTAGTGCCGGATACGTGGAAGATGGCTAATGTAATTCCTATTTTTAAAGCAGGGGACAAGTCGTTACCATCAAATTACCGCCCAATAAGTCTAACTTCAATTGTAGGCAAATTATTAGAGTCGATTATAGCTGATAACATAAGAAGCCATCTCGATAGGCATAATTTGATTAATGATACTCAGCATGGATTCACCAGGGGCCGTTCCTGCCTAACTAATTTATTAACTTTTTTCAGTAAGGCTTTTGAGGCAGTTGATAATGATAAAGAATTCGATATTGTTTATTTGGATTTTAGTAAGGCTTTTGATAGAGTACCACATCAGAGACTGTTAAAGAAAGTGGCTGCTCATGGCATTGGGGGAAGAGTGTTGTCATGGATCGAGTCATGACTCACCAATAGGAAGCAGAGGGTGTGCATAAATGGGGTTAAATCGGAGTGGCGATCTGTAACAAGTGGCGTTCCTCAGGGATCGGTTTTGGGCCCGTTGTTGTTTATAATATATATAAATGACCTTGACGAGGGAATTTCTAGTGATATGAGCAAATTCGCTGATGACACGAAGATAGGTAGGATAATCGATTCAGACGTAGATGTCAGTGAACTACAGGAGGATTTAGACAAACTCAATTCCTGGTCAGAAAAATGGCAGATGCAGTTCAATGTAGATAAATGCAAAGTTCTTAAGCTCGGGAGTGTCCATAACCCAAGCACTTATAAGTTAAATAACGTAGAACTTAGCCATACAGATTGCGAGAAGGACTTGGGGTGATGGTAAGCAGCAACCTAAAACCAAGACAGCAATGCCTAAGCGTGCGTAATAAGGCAAATAGATTACTGGGATTTATATCAAGAAGTGTTAGCAACAGAAGTCCAGAGGTTATATTACAGCTTTATAAATCATTAGTAAGGCCTCACCTAGATTACGCAGCTCAGTTCTGGTCTCCATATTACAGAATGGACATAAATTCGTTAGAAAACATTCAGCGTAGAATGACTAAATTAATACATAGCATTAGAAATCTTCCTTACGAAGAAAGATTGAAGACCTAAAATTACATTCACTTGTAAGACGTAGAATGAGGGAGACATGATCGAGGTATACAAGTGGAAAATGGGTATTAACAAAGGGGATATAAATAAGGTCTTGAGGATATCTCTCAAGAGAGAACCGCAATAATGGATTCAAGTTAGATAAGTTTAGATTTAGAAAGGATATAGGAAAGTATTGGTTTGGAAATAGGGTAGTTGATGAGTGGAACAGTCTGCCTAGTAGGGTTATTGAAGCTAGGACCTTGGGTAGTTTCAAATTTAGGTTGGATAAATTCATGAGTGAGAGGGGTTGGATTTGAGTGGGACTGCGCATGAGGGGGTAGAATTGTCAAAGCTTATTTCTTGGGTAGCTTTGAAAATTGGGTTGAGCAAATATTCTGTTAGTGGGATGGATTGTGAAGGACCTGCCTAGTATGGGCCAACAGGCCTGCTGCAGTGTTCCCTCCTTTCTTATGTTCTTATGTTAAAAGGGGATAAAAAAGCTAAGCGAGACTACGAAATTAAAGTTGCTAGGGATTCGAAAACTAACCCAAAAGTTGTTTCCATGTGTATAGAACAAAAGTTAGAGATAAGATAGGTCCCCTTAAAAATAATTATGGGTATCTTACTGACAAAGAGAATGAAATGTGCTCTGTTTTTAATAATTATTTTCTCTCGGTTTTCACTCAGGAAGACACTAATAATATCCCAAGAATTAGGTATTTTAGTGGGCCGAAGAAGATAAATTATGTAGTATCACAGTCACTAGCGAAATGGTTATCAAACAGATAGACCGTTTGAAGCAAAATAAATCGCCAGGCCCTGATGAGCTTTTTCAAGGGTTCTTAAGGAATGCAAAATTGAACTCTGTGAACCCTTAACTAACATTTTAACCTATCTCTTCAAACAGGTGTAGTGCCGGATACGTGGAAGATGGCTAATGTAATTCCTATTTTTAAAGCAGGGGACAAGTCGTTACCATCAAATTACCGCCCAATAAGTCTAACTTCAATTGTAGGCAAATTATTAGAGTCGATTATAGCTGATAACATAAGAAGCCATCTCGATAGGCATAATTTGATTAATGATACTCAGCATGGATTCACCAGGGGCCGTTCCTGCCTAACTAATTTATTAACTTTTTCAGTAAGGCTTTTGAGGCAGTTGATAATGATAAAGAATTCGATATTGTTTATTTGGATTTTAGTAAGGCTTTTGATAGAGTACCACATCAGAGACTGTTAAAGAAAGTGGCTGCTCATGGCATTGGGGAAGAGTGTTGTCATGGATCGAGTCATGACTCACCAATAGGAAGCAGAGGGTGTGCATAAATGGGGTTAAATCGGAGTGGCGATCTGTAACAAGTGGCGTTCCTCAGGGATCGGTTTTGGGCCCGTTGTTGTTTATAATATATATAAATGACCTTGACGAGGGAATTTCTAGTGATATGAGCAAATTCGCTGATGACACGAAGATAGGTAGGATAATCGATTCAGACGTAGATGTCAGTGAACTACAGGAGGATTTAGACAAACTCAATTCCTGGTCAGAAAAATGGCAGATGCAGTTCAATGTAGATAAATGCAAAGTTCTTAAGCTCGGGAGTGTCCATAACCCAAGCACTTATAAGTTAAATAACGTAGAACTTAGCCATACAGATTGCGAGAAGGACTTGGGGGTGATGGTAAGCAGCAACCTTAAACCAAGACAGCAATGCCTAAGCGTGCGTAATAAGGCAAATAGATTACTGGGATTTATATCAAGAAGTGTTAGCAACAGAAGTCCAGAGGTTATATTACAGCTTTATAAATCATTAGTAAGGCCTCACCTAGATTACGCAGCTCAGTTCTGGTCTCCATATTACAGAATGGACATAAATTCGTTAGAAAACATTCAGCGTAGAATGACTAAATTAATACATAGCATTAGAAATCTTCCTTACGAAGAAAGATTGAAGACCCTTAAATTACATTCACTTGTAAGACGTAGAATGAGGGAGACATGATCGAGGTATACAAGTGGAAAATGGAGTATTAACAAAGGGGATATAAATAAGGTCTTGAGGGTATCTCTCCAAGAGAGAACCCGCAATAATGGATTCAAGTTAGATAAGTTTAGATTTAGAAAGGATATAGGAAAGTATTGGTTTGGAAATAGGGTAGTTGATGAGTGGAACAGTCTGCCTAGTAGGGTTATTGAAGCAAGGACCTTGGGTACTTTTAAATTTAGGTTGGGATAAATTCATGAGTGAAAGGAGGTTGGATTTGATTGGGAATTGCCATGAGTAAATAAAATTATCAAAGCTTATTTCTTGGGTAGCATTGAAAATTAGGTTGAACAAATATTCTGTTAGTGGGATGGAATGTGAAGGACCTGCCTAGTATGGGCCAACAGGCCTGCTGCAGTGTTCCTCCTTTCTTATGTTCTTATATCATAGCCTATGCTCAAAACTTTGACAGACAGAATAGGAAAAAACCAGCCAAAGATATGAAAACGATAGAATTTGAGAATAAGGGGAAACCCCTGCCTGAAGGATCGACAGTGCTGGATGCACTACTGACCCGATGGCAGGAGGTAATTAAAGTAGACAGCACTCAGGAAGGGGGGAAGCCAAAAAATAGTACAGATAGACCAGGGAATAGAACAGATAAAAGAAACAGAGGATAGTGAATTGAAAACTTTAATAACAACCCTTATATATAAGGTCTTGAGGATATCTCTCCAAGAGAGAACCCGCAATAATGGATTCAAATTGGATAAGTTTAGATTTAGAAAGGATATAGGGAAATATTGGTTTGGAAATAGGGTAGTTGATGAGTGGAACAGTCTGCCTAGTAGGGTCATTGAAGCTAGGACCTTGGGTAGTTTCAAATTTAGGTTGGATAAATACATGAGTGAGAGGGGTTGGATTTAAGTGGGACTCGCACTTGAGTTAATAGAATCTGCAAAGCTTATTTCTTGGGTAGAATTGAAAATTAGGTTGGGCAATTGTTCTGTTAGTGGGATGGATTGTGAAGGACCTGCCTAGTATGGGCCAACAGGCCTGCTGCAGTGTTCCTCCTTTCTTATGTTCTTATGTTCTTAATACTTATAAAAAAACCCAGTCTGTGTTGTAGGTTAGCAAGTGTACAGCGCTGTCAGTGTTGTAGGTCAGCAAGTGTACAGCGCTGATGTCACTTCATGTAATGTGAAGGGAACATTATAAGGTGCGTGACACTACGCTCAGTGAGGCGGGAACTTTTACAATTCAAATTAGGTGATAAATATTGTCTCTGAGAAAGACGTTCGATGTGATGCAAATATCCTGGGCAACGTAGACGGACTTTTTGCTTCGTTTTACCGGCATTGAGTGGCACGTAAGTTCCTGTCTTCTAGAAAGGAGGAACACTGCAGCAGCCTGTTGGCCCATTCTGAGGCAGGTACTTCATTCCATCCACCAACAGAATATTTGTTCAACCTAATTTTCAATGCTACCAAAATAAGCTTTGATAATTTTATTTACTCATGTGCAATTCCAATCAAATCCAACCCCTTTACTCATGGATTTATCCAACCTGAAATTTAAAACTGCCAAGGTCCTTGCTTCAATAACCTACTAGGCAGACTGTTCCATTCATCAACACCCTATTTCCAAACAATACTTTCTATATCTTTCTAAATCTAAACTTATCTAATAATCCATTATCGGTTCTCTCTTGGAGAAGTACCCTCAAGACTATAAGTTATATCCCTTTGTTAAGACCATTTCACTTGTATACCTCGACAGCTTCTCATTCTAAGTATAAAGTGAGAAAGTACTTGTATGCAATATCCTGGGCAACGTAGACGGACTTTTGCTTCGTTTTTACCGGCATTGAGTGGCACGTAAGTTGCCCTGTCTTCTAAGAAAGGAGGAACACTGCAGCAGGCCTGTTGGCCCATTCTAGGCAGGTACTTCACATTCCATCCCACCAACAGAATATTTGTTCAACCTAATTTTCAATGCTACCCAAAAAATAAGCTTTGATAATTTTATTTACTCATGTGCAATTCCCACTCAAATCCAACCCCTTTCACTCATGAATTTATCCAACCTAAATTTAAAACTACCCAAGGTCCTTGCTTCAATAACCCTACTAGGCAGACTGTTCCATTCATCAACTACCCTATTTCCAAACCAATACTTTCCTATATCCTTTCTAAATCTAAACTTATCTAACTTGAATCCATTATTGCGGTTCTCTCTTGGAGAGATATCCTCAAGACCTTATTTATATCCCCTTTGTTAATACCCATTTTCCACTTGTATACCTCGATCATGTCTCCCCTCATTCTACATAAGAACATAAGATCATAAGAATGGAGGAACACTGCAGAAGGCCTACTGGCCCATACAAGGCAGGTCCTTATCAAAACCACCACTACCTAAAATTTATTCCCTACTCACGACACAAATCAAACCCAGCCCTCCCACTCATATATTTGTCCAATCTCATTTAAAGCCACCCAAGGTCTAGCCTCTATCACAGTACTCGGAAGATTGTTCCACGCATCTACAACTCTGTTCGAAAACCAGTACTTGCCTATGTCCTTTCTAAATCTAAATTTATCCAATTTAAATCCGTTATTTCTCGTTCTTACTTGGTTCGATATCCTCAGTATTTTATTAATATCTCCTTTGTTTATGCCATCATCCACTTGTACACCTCGATGATATCTCCTCATTCTACGTCTCTCCAGAGAGTGGAGATTCAACGCTCTAAGTCTATCTTCATACGGAGTTCTATACTGTAATCATTTTAGCATTCTTCTTATGTTCTCATGAATCATATCCATCCTGTATAGGAGACCAAAAGCTCAAATCCAAATGAGGTCCACTATGATTATAGAGCTGAATAACTTTTGACTTCTGTTACTTATCATTCTAAAAAAAAAAAAAAAAAAAAAAAAAAAAAAAAAAAAAAAAAAAAAAAAAAAAAAAAAAAAAAAAAAAAAAAAAAAAAAAAAAAAAAAAAAAAAAAAAAAAAACCCCCCCCCCCCCCCCCCCCCCCCCCCCCCCCCCCCCCCCCCCCCCCCCCCCCCCCCCCCCCCCCCCCCCCCCCCCCCCCCCCCCCCCCCCCCCCCCCCCCCCCCCCCCCTGAATCTTTATCCATCCTGTAGTAAGGAGACAAACTAGCTGCATAATCCAATGATGTCTCACTAGTGATGTATAGCTGTAAAATAACTTTTGGACTTCTGTACTTATCTTCTTGAAATAAATCCTAGTAATCTTTAGCTTATTGCAACTTGGCACTGTTGTCTTCTTAGATTTCCGCTTACCATGACTCCAAGTCTTTTCACATTCTGTTGATCAAGCTCAACTTCACCTAGTTTATAAATCGGATATTTATTACCAACAAGCACCTTACCTTTAATTGGGCTTCATCTGCCACTTTCAGACAAGACATTAATTTATCCAAATCCTCTGGAGTTCATTTATCCTCTCAGAATGAATTAATGCCTATTTTTGTATCATCAGCAAATTTACTCTGTCATTGCACTTCCTTCATCAAGGGCAAATGTAAATATAAAACAATGGGCCCAAAACTATCCTTGTGGAACCCACTAGACAATCCCATTCAGATTTGACCCCATTAATGAAACTCTCTTTCTATTGTAAGCCATGCCTCTATCCATTGAACTTTACTCCATACAAGCTTCTCCCTTTAGAGTCTCTTGTATGGTACTCTATCTAGTAAGGCCTTACTAAATCCAAATAAACATTCATATTCTTTATCACTGTCTACTGCCTCAAATGTTTTATTGAAAAACGTCATAAATTTGTCAGGCAGGAACGACCCTGGAACCCATGCTGAGATTCATTAATCAAATTATGTTCTTCAAGGTGACTTCTGATAATATCAGCTATAATTGATTCTAATAATTTGCCTACTATAGACGTGAGGCTTATTGGACGGTAATTTGAGGGTCTTCAATCTTTCTTCGTAAGGAAGATTTCTAATGCTATGTATTAATTTAGTCATTCTACGCTGAATGTTTTCTAACGAATTTATGTCCATTCTGTAATATGGAGACCAGAACTGAGCTGCGTAATCTAGGTGAGGCCTTACTAATGATGTATAAAGCTGTAATATAACGTCTGGACTTCTGTTGCTAACACTTCTTGATATAAATCCCAGTAATCTATTTGCCTTATTACGTACGCTTAGGCATTGCTGTCTTGGTTTAAGGTTGCTGCTTACCATCACCCCCAAGTCCTTCTCGCAATCTGTATGGCTAAGTTCTACGTTATTTAACTTATAAGTGCTTGGGTTATGGACACTCCCGAGCTTTAGAACTTGCATTTATCTACATTGAACTGCATCTGCCATTTTCTGACCAGGAATTGAGTTTGTCTAAATCCTCCTGTAGTTCACTGACATCTACGTCTGAATCGATTATCCTACCTATCTTCGTGTCATCAGCGAATTTGCTCATATCACTAGAAATTCCTCGTCAAGGTCATTATATATATTATAAACAACAACGGGCCCAAAACCGATCCCTGAGGAACGCCACTTGTTACAGATCCCCACTCGATTTAACCTCATTTATGCACACCCTCTGCTTCCTATTGGAGCCATGACTCGATCCATGACAACACTTTTCCCCAATGCCATGAGCAGCCACTTTCTTTAACAGTCTCTGATGTGGTACTCTATCAAAAGCCTTACTAAAATCCAAATAAACGATATCGAATTCTTTATCATTATCAACTGCCTCAAAAGCCCCACTGAAAAAGTTAACAAATTAGTTAGGCAGGAACGGCCCCTGGTGAATCCATGCTGAGTATCATTAATCAAATTATGCCTATCGAGATGGCTTCTTATGTTATCAGCTATAATCGACTCTAGTAATTTGCCTACAATTGATGTTAGACTTATTGGGCGGTAATTTGATGGTAACGACTTGTCCCCACTGTAATCTACCATGTCCATAATTACTATCGCATTTGCTTTGTTTCGTAAGGTGAAGTCCAGGAACTTTCCTAAAATTCATGGTATAACTTAATAAATGTTCGAAGACAATTGTGTAGGAGAGGTGTGAGCTTTGCTCAGGGAAGGGGATGGTTCAAGGTGTGAGCTTTGCTCAGGGAAGGGGAGGGTTCAAGGTGTGAGCTTTGCTCAGGGATGGGGAAGGTTCAAGGTGTGAACTATGCTCAGGGAAGGAGAGGGTTCAAGGTGTGAGCTTTGCTCAGGGAAGGGGAGGGTTCAAGGTGTGAGCTTTGCTCAGGGAAGGGGAGGGTTCAAGGTGTGAGCTTTGCTCAGGGAAGGGGAGGGTTCAAGGTGTGAGCTTTGCTCAGGGAAGGGGAGGGTTCAAGGTGTGAGCTTTGCTCAGGGAAGGGGAGGGTTCAAGGGCAGTAAGTCCTTTCATGCTAACTCTCAGACTTTTTCAAGACTGTGCACACAAAGGTGTCGTTTACTGTAGATATATATGGAAGTGTTGAATGATGATGAAAGTTTCTTCTTTTTGGGGATTTTCTTTCTTTTTGGGTCACCCTGCCTCGGTGGTCACCCTGCCTCGGTGGTCACCCTACCTCGGTGGTCACCCTGCCTCGGTGGTCACCCTGCCTCGGTGGTCACCCTGCCTCGGTGGGAGACTTCCGATCAATATGATTTTTATATATCCGTATAATGCAACGTGTGTGCGCCCTCGTATGTTTGTCACCTACAAAACGAATGATAGTGTGGATGTAATGTAGAGACCCCAGCAGTAACAGCTTGGTTGATCAGACCCTGATCCACCATGAGGCCTGGTCTCAGACCGGGCCGCGGGGGCGTTGACCCAGAGACAAAATTAGAGGTAAATTGATTAACATAGGTATAAAAAAAACACCAGATAGGAAACTCATTGAACAATCTATCACACATATTATGAGAGATACTATACTTAAATTTAATGGGGTCACCTACAGGCAAAAAAACAGGGACAGCTATTGGAGCTTCGGTTTCAGTAGCTGTAGCAGAGATTTTTGTACATGTTACCTTAGAAAGTGAAATGGATAAAGACAGACTAGGGTTGGTAACATATAACAGGTATATAGATGATATTTTTTGCATAATAAAAAGTGGAGACGAAACAGTGGAGAAAGTGAAGGCTTGGGCAAATTCAATGCATGATTCACTAAAATTTACTTCTGAACAGAGCAGCAGTGAATTACCATTTTTAGACACAATAGTATATCTGGATGAAGACAGGAGAATCCATACAAAGACATACTATAAACCGGGGAATTCCCACCAATACCTACTATGGGCCTCTTCACACCATAGGTCACTAAGACAGTCTCTCCCCTACTCTCTGGCTCTGAGGATTAAAAGAATATGTAGTGAAGAGAAAGAATTCAAGAAATCCCTGGAGGATATGTGGAGGTTTTTTGAACTGAGAGACTACCCAAGAAATATACTGGAAGCAGCAGCTGAAAAGTTATCTAAAACAGACAGGTTGGAATTACTAAACCTAGTGACCAGGAAGGGAGACACAAGAGCAGTCCTGCCAACACTCTACAGCCAGCAGCTACCTAAAATCTACAAACAAGAACTAGGAGAACTCTGGAGCTGGATGAGACAGGAGTTCAAGGAGGCCTCCTGGGCAGATTTCTTTCCTCAGGAACCACCGATGCTGGCATGGAAAAAAGATGCATCCCTTCGAGATAAACTAGTCAGAGCTGAATTCCCAAGAAAGAAAACGCAGACAAAATAACCTGGGAAACAACAGGAATGGCAGACTCCTAGAAAACTTGGTCTGTAGGCTGAATCAAAAAAACCAAAACCTAACCTACCTCCCTACAGCAAGTTGGAAGGGAACAATTTCGCCCATTCTTATACTGTATTGTACACACATTTAGAGGCAATTTGTATTAGGAACACTATTACAGGTACAAAGAACCAGACACAGGGAAGTGTGGACAAGAAACTACAGAAGGATGTGTGGAGATACCTGGGGACCTGCGCACTAATAGTAGCAGAACAGCAGATTTTCCTGAAAGACTTGGTCTGTGGGCTGAATCAAAAAACAAACCTAACCTACCTCCCTGCAGCAAGTTGGAAGGGAACAATCTCGCCCACTCTCACACATTTAGATACAATTTGTATTAGGAACACTATTTCAGGTAAAAAGGACCAGGCACAGGGAAGTCTGGACAAGAAATCATAGAATAGAAGAATGTGTGGAAATACCTGGGACCTGCGCATTAATAGTAGCAGAACAGCAGAAATTCCTGAAGGACTTGGCCTGTGGGCTGAATAAAAAACAAAACCTAACCTACCTACCTACAGCAAGTCAGGAGGGAACGACAGCACCCACCTACATTTGTTTAATGAGGACACATTCAGAACATGTTGTATTAGGAACACTAAGAAAAATGATTGGACAAGAAATAATGAGATTATATGTTTATAACTTTAAGGACCTGCATACTAGTGTCGGAAAAAGAGGTACTACCCACACCTCAACTCCAACATAGTAGCATGGTGATAGTAGGTAATGTGAGGTGAGAAGATCTGTATAAATACTTGTGTATCTTGACTCAATAAACCAGTTGTGAATATACACTTACGGAAGCTAACACAGTTCAAGGGCCTGACGAGGGTTTGCAAAAGCCCAGAAACATGTCGCCAAAGTAACTGCTAGCTCTATCCCTATTTGTACTCTTTCACCTCGTTAAAATTATTTACTGCCTTTCTTTAAACCACCCTTGGATAAATAGTGCTTTTTCTGTGAGTTTCGCTCCTGTTTAGTGAATGAAGATATTTACAGTGGATACCTTAGTGGATCTGGAATTTGAACTAGAGATCCAAGGAGAAACTGAACTGGAACAGGAGATGGGAGCTATAACAAGGTCAGCAGAAAACGAAGACACTACCAAACAAAAACCCAAGGAGAAAAAGGCCAGAATGGAAGATAACCAAGTATCTTTCAATCTCATTCTGGAGGCTAATGACCTACACACCCAGGTCAGAGAGATTATCCAACCCACTACTAGCTGCCCCACAGAGGCAGAAATAGTGGTACTGGAAAATGAGGGTGCCTCCTGGGACCACTCCCTGCCCTTCCATTTTCTAGGACACAGAGATGGAAAGAACGTCAAAGGGAACTACAATGATGAACAGGTATATGCACCAGAGGACGTTTTGTTGGGACCTTCAGCAGCAGCAGACACAAGGACAAGACACAGAAGTGGACGGAGTTATGGAAATAAAGACCCACAACACTTCTTCAAGGGACCTTGGGCCATTGTAAACGGTATGGATCTAACTGATGGAGTTCTTAAACATTTTCCTTACAGACTACTTTCAGAACGAGTAACCCTGACGAAGAGGATAACAGATCCTCTACCAGAAGTGGAGGCAGATTGGAGACCCAGCAAGATACTACGTCTGAATCGATTATCCTACCTATCTTCGTGTCATCAGCGAATTTGCTCATATCACTAGAAATTCCCTCGTCAAGGTCATTTATATATATTATAAACAACAACGGCCCAAAACCGATCCCTGAGGAACGCCACTTGTTACAGATCGCCACCTGATTTAACCCCATTTATGCACACCCTCTGCTTCCTATTGGTGAGTCATGACTCGATCCATGACAACACTCTTCCCCCAATGCCATGAGCAGCCCCTTTCTTTAACAGTCTCTGATGTGGTACTCTATCAAAAGCCTTACTAAAATCCAAATAAACAATATCGAATTCTTTATCATTATCAACTGCCTCAAAAGCCCCACTAAAAAAAGTTAACAAATTAGTTAGGCAGGAACGGCCCCTGGTGAATCCATGCTGAGTATCATTAATCAAATTATGCCTATCGAGATGGCTTCTTATGTTATCAGCTATAATCGACTCTAGTAATTTGCCTACAAATTACTGCTTGGGTTATGGACACTCCCGAGCTTTAGAACTTTGCATTTATCTACATTGAACTGCATCTGCCATTTTTCTGACCAGGAATTGAGTTTGTCTAAATCTTCCTGAAGTTCTATGACATCTATGTTTGAATCAATTATCCTACCTATCTTCGTGTCGTCGGCGAATTTGCTCATATCACTAGTAATTCCCTCATCAAGGTCATTGATATATATTATAAATAACAATGGGCCTAAGACTGATCCCTGTGGAACACCACTTGTTACAAGTCCCCATTCGGATTTAACCCCATTTATGCACACTCTCTGCTTCCTATTGGTGAGCCATGACTCGATCCATGACAGCACTTTTCCCCCAATGCCATGAGCTGCCACTTTCTTTAACAGTCTCTTGTGCGGTACTCTATCAAAAGCCTTACTAAAGTCTAAATAAACAATATCGAATTCTTTATCGTGATCAACAGCCTCAAAAGCTTTACTGAAGAAGGTTAATAAATTAGATAGGCAGGAACGGCCCCTCGTGAATCCATGCTGGGTATCATTAATCAAATTGTGGTTATCTAGATGGCTTCTAATAATATCAGCTATAATTGACTCTAGTAATTTGCCTACAATTGATGTTAGACTTATTGGGCGGTAATTTGATGGTAACGACTTGTCCCCACTGTAATCTACCATGTCCATAATTTCTATCGCATTTGCTTTGTTTCGTAAGGTGAAGTCCAGGAACTTTCCTAAAATTCATGGTATAACTTAATAAATGTTCGAAGACAATTGTGTAGGAGAGGTGTGAGCTTTGCTCAGGAAGGGGATGGTTCAAGGTGTGAGCTTTGCTCAGGGAAGGAGGGTTCAAGGTGTGAGCTTTGCTCAGGGAAGGGAGGGTTCAAGGTGAGCTTTGCTCAGGGAAGGAGGGTTCAAGGTGTGAGCTTTGCTCAGGGAAGGGGAGGGTTCAAGGTGTGAGCTTTGCTCAGGGAAGGAGGGTTCAAGGTGTGAGCTTTGCTCAGGGAAGGAGGGTTCAAGGTGTGAGCTTTGCTCAGGGATGGGAAGGTTCAAGGTGTGAGCTTTGCTCAGGGAAGGAGAGGGTTCAAGGTGTGAGCTTTGCTCAGGGAAGGAGGGTTCAAGGTGTGAGCTTTGCTCGGGAAGGAGGGTTCAAGGGCAGTAAGTCCTTCATGCTAACCTCAGACTTTTTCAAGACTGTGCACACAAAGGTGTCGTTTACTGTAGATATATATGGAAGTGTTGAATGATGATGAAATTTCTTCTTTTTGGGGATTTTCTTTTTTTGGGTCACCCTGCCTCGGTGGTCACCCTGCCTCGGTGGTCACCCTACCTC
>WNWK01025104.1:0-28887 GCA_009830355.1 Cherax destructor
ATTTACGGCTGAATTGTATGCCATTCTTGTGACACTTATCCGTATTGCATCTATGCCTGTATCACCATTTGTGGTCGTTTCAGACTCCCTTAGTGCTTTACAGGCTATCCGTAAAATTGATACACCTCACCCCCTAGTTCTTCGTATCCACCTTTGGTTACGCCGTATCTTTAGCAAGCATAAAGATATTGTCTTTTGTTGGGTCCCTGGTCATGTTGACGTACAGGGCAATGAACAGGCAGACACTGCTGCGCGGTCAGCAGTACATGACCTTCCAGTTTCATATAGAGGTGTTCCTTTCACGGACTATTTTGCGGTCATTGCTACCCACCTTCGCACCCATTGGCAACAACGCTGGTCTGACCTGCTGAATAACAAACTTCATTCTATTAAACCGGTTATAGGTTTCTGGCCTTCTTCTTGTCACCAATGTCGAGGTTGGGAGACTACACTCTCCCGTCTTCGCATCGGCCACACTCGTCTTACTCACGGGTATCTCATGGAGAGGCTCCCTGCCCCTCTCTGTGAGCATTGTCGGGTTCCAGTGTCTGTTCGACATATCCTGTTGGACTGCCCACTCTATCAACGAGCACGCAGAATTTACCTCCAACGACGTCTTCGCTCTGCGGCCCTTTCTTTACCTTCCCTTCTTGCAGATGGACCCTCCTTTAATCCTGACTCTCTCATTGACTTTTTGACAGAAACTGACTTACTACACAAACTCTGAAGATTATACCTCTAGCACCTCCCTCAGTCCCTTCTACCTCGATCTCTTGCTACCCTCCACCCCTGCACTATCCACCGTCATCTTGCACTCCATACCCTACTAATCGTCCATCTCCCTCTTAAACTCACTCTCCCTGCATCCTACAATAACCTGCAGCGCTGTATAACCCCTGTGGTTTAGCGCTTCTATTTGATTATAATAATAATAATCTCAAGATCAATATCAAGAGAGTTAAGGTAAGGACCCCATGTGGGTTTTTTTTCTTCTTGATTCACCGGTACTTTCCGGCCTCGGGCCTTTTCCAAGGGGTGGCCCGGCCTCATCGTTGGGACCAACTGTCCTCAGGCCTAGCCACATTCCCCGCCCTCACGGGGCTCGTAGGGAGAAGCTAGGCCTCTCTGATCTACCATCTTCCCCGCCCCAGGGGAGCTAATAGGAATGGCAATATTGTGAGCTGCAAGTGGTAGCAAGCTCTGGCTCAGGCACCTACCCTTCCCTAGAAGGGCTGGGCATGGTGTCTTCCGCCCTTGTCCCCCCCCCCCATTTGGGTTGAGCTGGGAACACGGGATAGGCGAAGAATAGCAGTGGAGAGGAGTGTCCACAGTCGAAGAAAAAGAGCCAGGGCTTAACTCAGCTCCTAGGCACAGGAGGCTAGCAGTAACAGCCTTGTTCCACCATGAAGCCTGGTCGCAGACCGGGCCACGGTAAACATTTATATAGCAAATATATATACTCATGACTATATACGTCCTGATCTACTTAATCTCCCTCCCCCCAAGCTCATCCCACCCTGCACCCAACACTAAAATAAACATTGGTATGTAACACATTACAAATATGAACTGGTACAGATAACCAAAATTGAATAACATAGGAACAAACTCAGCATCCAGCAGCGTGGCACAGACCACCATGCTCTCAACCCCACCCCAACAGCAGCGGGGCATGTACCCACCCCCTGCATACTACCCCACCCAAGAAAGCTACACTTAATCAAAATACATATTTACAAAAGATAAAAGCACAAGCCATTGCAAATGGCTTCTCACAGTGTGCCAATACACGCTACAAAGAAAACCCGCCGGGCTTACGCCAGTCTGCAGAAAACAAGATATGCTGACAAAACATGTCTAAACAGAACATTACAGTACAATAACATGCATAGAAAAATGTTACACAACATGACATAACAAACAAATCACATCTGAAAGTGACATAATGGGACACGACATAACAAGACATGGGACCCAGAGGTCACACCGGCCTCTGGCCAAAACCAATATACTTCTACACTGGCAGCCAACGCCACCCTCAACCATAGGTCGATCACCATGCCCAGCCCTTCTAGGGCAGGGTAGGTGCCAAGGCTGGAGCTTGCTACCATCTGCGGCTCGCAAGCCTGCCCTTCCCGTCAGCCTCCTTGGGGCGGGGAAGGTGGCAGACCAGAGGGGCCTAGCAACTATCTACCTACGTGCTTGTGGGCGAATATGGCTAGGCCTGGGACCAGTTGGTCCCACCGCTGAGGGGTACCCCCTCCCATAAGAGACTTCGGTCTCTGCTACTCCCACGCCAGGGAGCCGGAGCCGGGTCGCCATCTGGTCAAGACCCGGGCCGGGAGATTTCCCGGTGAATCAACACCTCCTCCTCCTCAACCATACCAGCATACCTTTGGCGCACACCAACAATGATGATCTGATACGAAATGTCATCATATCAAAAACAATATACTCAGATCAAAACATAATAAAGGTCTAGATATGTATGCGGGGAGCCCCAGATCGACAAAATATGATCAGCCGCGAAGGAGCCATCTCCAAATTCAACATCAATAACAAAAACATAAGGTTGGACCAAGTAAACCAAGGCTTAAATGATATAAACTGGGAAGATAGCCTAAGCATCATGGATCCTAGCCTATGTCTAGAACAAATTAACTCTGTGGCACTTGAGGATTGCTTAAGGCAAATTCCCTTAAGGAAAAGAAGGAGATGTAAACTAGAAAGAGAGAGGCGCTCCCTATACAGGCGAAGGCAGAGAATAATGGAGCGACTACAAGAGCCCAATATATCTGAAATACGTATGGAGATGCTGGTCAGAGAAATAACAAACATCGAATTAAAACTAAAGGAATCTTACAGGAATGAAGAAACGCAGGAAGAACTAAAAGCCATAAATGAAATTAAAAGAAACCCAAAGTATTTCTTTACTTATGCCAAATCAAAGTCGAGAACAACATCCAGTATTGGGCCCCTACTTAAACGGGATGCTGTCATCTGTTTACAAAGATGACAGCAAGGAAATGACTAAGTTACACACTGAATGCCACAGAACTTGGCAGATAAATGACAATAAAATAAATGGCAATAAATGACATGCCCATGCACTCCGCTCCAGGCCCAGACTCATGGAACTCTGTGTTCATCAAGAACTGCAAGGAGCCCCTATCACGTGCTTTTAACATCCTATGGAGAGGGAGCATGGACACTGGGGTCGTCACGCAGTTACTAAAAACAACAGACATAGCCCCACTCCACAAAGGGGGCAGTAAAGCAATAGCAAAGAACTACAGACCAATAGCACTAACGTCCCATATCATAAAAATCTTTGAAAGGGTTCTAAGAAGCAAGATCGCCACTCATCTAGATACCCATTAATTACACAACCCAGGGCAGAATGGGTTTAGAGCAGGTCGCTCCTGTCTGTCCCAACTACTGGACCACTACGACAAGGTTCTGGATGCTCTAGAAGACAAACAAAATGCAGATGTTATTTACACAGACTTTGCAAAAGTCTTTGACAAGTGTGACCATGGTGTAATAGCACACAAAATGCGTGATAAATGAATAACAAGAAAAGTGGGTAGATGGATCTATAATTTCCTAACAAGTAGAACACAAAGAGTAGTAGTCAAAAGAGTATAGTCTGAGGTGGCTACAGTGAAAAGCTCTGTTCCTCATCCTCATATTGGACATAGACAGGGATATAAGCCACAGTGCCGTGTCTTCGTTTGCACATGACACCCGAATCTGTATGACAGTGTCCACCGTTGAAGACAATGCAAGACTCCAAGCAGACATAAACCAAATCTTTAAATGGGCTGCAAAAAACAATATGAAGTTCAATGATGAGAAATTTCAATTACTCAGATATGGAAAACGTGAAAAAATTAAAATAAGTAAGTTTATTCAGGTATACACAAATACATTTATATACATTATCATACATAGCAGCATATGTGTAGAGAACCTAGGATAACCCAAAAAAAGTCAGACAGAGTGACTTGGGTCGATCACCATGCCCAGCCCTTCTAGGGCAGGGTAGGTACCAAGGCTGTAGCTTGCTACTATCTGCAGCTCATAAGCCTGCCCTTCCCGTTAGGGAAGGTGGCAGACCAGAGAGGCCTAGCATCTATCTACCTTAATGCCTCGTGCTGGTGGGGAATGTGGCTAGGCCTGGGGCCAGTTGGTCCCGCGATGAGGGGTATCCCCTCCCATGGGAGACGTAGGTCTCTGATACTCCCACGCCAGGGAGCCGGAGCCGGGTCGCCATCTGGTAAAGACCCGGGCCGGTAGTATTCCGGGTGAATCAACACCTCCAGAGTGACTTATTTCTATTGGGGTCCTTTTTATACCTTAATATTTTACATTGTAGGATATATATGTTATTATATTATAAAGGATATATGTATACTAGGAATAAGGTAAAAAGAGTTATTTACATATACATGTGTGTTTGCTAAAAAAATAAAAAATCATTCTCCTCCCTTTCTGTCGCTACATTCATTAGGTACCTTTTGGCTCTCTTCTTGAACTGGCTCTTGCTATGACTGGCTTTGACATGTGCAGGCAGTCTGTTCCATTCCTTTATTGCTGTACAATAAAAGGTGTTTGAAGCCTGGCCACTGACTGTGGGTACTACAAAGTTGTGCTTTCTCCCCCTAGTACTATGACTGCTTTGGTTCCCAGCCTTGACAAAATTGGCAGCAAGATATTCTGGACACTGTTTGTGAGCAATTTTATAAACTTGATTTAATTTAAGTTGTTTTACTCTGTCTTCAGTCTTCAGCATATCCAATTGTTGTAATTCATCCTAGCCTACATGCTCTCTTGGTCCCAGGTCCAGGATCAATCTTATCATTTTGTTCTGGGTGATTTGCAGCTTATCTTTCAGTTTTTTTGTCAAGGCAGAGTACCATGAAGAGCAAGCGTAGTCAATATGACATTGTATAAGGGCTAGACATAGGGTCCTGCGAGCCTCAGTAGGTAGACACTGTGCTTGTCTGTAGAGGAACTTCAGTCTGGCATTCGGTTTCTTTACTACACTGTTCCCTATCAATTCTCCTGACATGCATGGGTCAAAGGGGATTCCCAGATATTTTACTGAGGAAACTGAAGTGATGGATTCCCCTTTACACCGGACATTAAAATTATTCTGCTTCTGTTTTCCCTAGATGTAACGATAGTTTGTTGTCTACTAACAATTTGCTGCAGGACTCCAGTTCCAGTGTTAATACATTAGCTATATCTTGTGGGTCTTTACCTGACACTAACAGAGCACTGTCATCCGCATACAGTAGGAGTTTGCACTTAACAGGGTGGTTGATCAGGCTCTGATCCAACATGAGGCCTGGTCACAGACCGGGCCGCGGGGGCGTTGACCCCCGGAACTTTCTCCAGGTAAACTCCTTATAAACTCCAGACACTGATGGGCATATCATTTACATAACACAGGTATAATAAAGGACCCAGAATACTACCTTGGGGAACTCCACATGAACTCATGTACTCATGCACACATGTACTCATCAGAGTACAAAACAAATTCCAACCACACAATAGAGCGAAAAACTAATGTCAAAGACCTGGGAGTGATCATGTCAGAGGATCTCACCTTCAAGGACCATAACACCGTAGCAATCGCATCTTCTAGAAAAATGACAGGATGGAAAATGAGAACCTTCAAAACCAGGGATACCAAGCCCATGTTGACACTTTTCAGGTCGCTTGTTCTATCTAGGCTGGAATATTACTGCACACTAACTGCACCTTTCAAGGCAGGTGAAATTGCTGACCTAGAAAATGTGCAGAGAACCTTCACGGCACACATAACTGCGATAAACACCTCAATTACAGGGAACGCTTGAAGTTCCTAAACCTTAACTCCCTAGAACGCAGGTGGGAGAGATACATTATTATATACACGTGGAAAATTCTCTAGGGATTAGTACCAAACTTGCACACGAGAGTCACTCTCTAAAGGAAAAGACTTGGCAGGCGATGTAACATCCCCCCAATGAAAAGCAGGGTGCCCCTAGCACGTTGAGAGACAACACAATAAGTGTCAGGGGCTGAAGACTGTTCAACTGCCTCCCAGCATACATCAGGGGGATTACCAACAAACTCCTGGCTGTCTTCAAGCAGGCACTGGACAGGCACCTAAAGTCGGTACCTGACCAGCTAGGCTGTGGTTCGTACGTTGGACTGCGTGCGGTCAGCAGTAGCAGCCTGGTTGATCAGGCTCTGGTCCAACATGAGGCCTGGTCACAGACCGTGCTGCAGGGGCGTTGACCCCTGGAACTCTCTCCAGTTATACTCCAGGTATACAAAGGCCCTGGCAGCTGCCACACGCAACAGGACTAACACACCACAGTTTCAACACAGAGGCACATGTGTCAGACCATGGCATACAAAACTCAGGACATTCGCACTCTGCGTACTATGCACTTACTTGCAGGCGCCCACACGCTCACACCATATACCGATGTGACCTTCATGTAGCTGACCATGCTACACCTGTTACGGTTTGCCTCACCCCTACCCAAACCCCTCTTTCACCTGGCAGCAAGCCTGTTGCTTTCCCCCTGAACACCCCCCTCCGCCAACCCCCACATTCCTTACATGTAAATCAGATCCTTCACTATGAGGGTACAATATCCCTCCGAAAAACTCTCCTCCCACCTATTCCCATAAATATTCTTATTCCTACACAGCATTCGATAGAACGTTGCCGCAAGTACGCACTTCCTCACCTCCCGCTCATCATTCGCCCTCATGCTCCATGAAATGTAGACAAAATCCACCATCACATACACCAGAGCAAGTGCCGTACCCTAATCCACCCCCACATCCAACTCAGCGCCACAACCCGACTTACCCATTCCCTGATCCTTGAGTCGTTCATCTGACCTCACCCAGGTCACATGAGGTGACGCTCCCTGGGCTCACCAGCCAGCCAGCCTCACTCACTGAGTGGAGCGCTCAGTGTTCAGAGTGATTGCCTGCGCCGACCTGTGTTAGTTTTCGCACGGTCCAGCGCCTTCGTTCGTGGTTCGTACGCATTCGTGTGCTTACCCACGAGTACTTGGATCTACACTGCAGGAACTGTGTTAGTTTACGCATGGTTCCTTGCAGTAATTAGTGCATTTTCGCGTGTCTACTGTTCAACTTTGTGGAACGCTCAGTGTTCAGAGTGATTCGTGGTACCGACTTGTGTTAGTTTTTCGCACGGTATTGCGCCGTCGTTCTTGGCTCAACAGCTTTCGTGTGGTTGCCAACGGTTGCACGAATCTACCCTGTGGGAACTGTGTTAGTTTACGCATGGTCCCTCACAGTAACTTGTGCAGTCTAGTGCGTTTCAATCCAGTGATTCAGTGAGTGTGGCGTGATTCTGTGTTAGTTTACGCACGAATCGCGCCAGTACTTCGTCTCTAGTGCATTCGGGAGCATTCGTGCGTGTGCAGGGTCGTAGCACCACCCAAATATCACTGTTCAGTGTGTCAACTTGGACTCTGTGACGATTCACGAGCCAGTGCAGCGAGTGTTCCGTGATCTGTGTTAGTTTACGCACAGTTCACGACAATATTTCGTGTCCATAGCATCAACGAGCATTCGCTCGTACCCAGTGTCGAAGCTCCGCGGTAATTTAACCGATAGTGTTCACATATGCGAGTGCAGTGTGGTGTCAGTGAGTGATTTCCCTGTGCTTAGTGCATTACTGTGACATCTGTGTGGGAAGTCTCTAACTTTGGGAACTGTGGCCCACAGCTACGAGCCTCGTTGAGGCGGCTGTACGGTTGCATCCAGCAGTGGGGTTTCTACTGCTGGGGTGTTTCCCAAGAGTGTACTAACCATGTCAGACCAAGAACCTAGTACTAAAAGGCGTCTCTCATGTGGGGAGGACCCTCAGGGCACCCTGGAGGAGGTGCAAGCTCCCCCCAAGAAGGCCAAGGATCAGCTGAGCGGTGGGGACTCTGCCCCAGAGAGGGAACAGCAGGTGGAAGCTCTCTCCCAAGGGGACCTAGTGTACTCCCAATCGACCTTGGGGGACATGGAAGTGGGACAGGGGCCTGCCCCTGCCCTCCAAGCGACGGTGCCGGGGCCTGCCCTGGCGCCCGACCCAGAGGAACCTCCCTCAGATGGGGCTGGGGAATTCACCCTGGTGGTCAGGGGAAGGGGAAGGAACCGGTCCAGTCGTGCCCAGACAGCCGGTCCCTTCAACAGGTTCATCTTTCCCACCTACGAGATGGTGAAGGAGTTGGAGACAGCAGTCCCCTCCATCAAACTCAGCTGCGAGTTCACGCTCAGGAACGAGATCCTGGCCAAGCCTCGGGACGAGGATACGTACGAGAGGATCAAGACCTTGGCCTCTCAGAACCCAGCGAAAGGGAGCTCTCTCCCCAGGACAAGATGATCAAGGGGGTTGTCGAGCACGTCCCGGTTCCCATCCCCGCAGAGTGCTTCCTCGAAGTGCCCAACATAGTCAGGGCCGAAAGACTGACCACAGGGACCAACAAGGCAACAACTCGGAGCATGCTGATCCACCACCGAGGGCCCCTTCCTGCCCACATAAACCTGGGAATATGGGGGAAATTCAAGACCAGGGCCTACTTAGACGGCCCTCTCCAATGCTACAATTGCCAGGGGGTTCAATCACATTGCAGCCACCTGCCAACATGTGAAGAAGTGCGGAGTCTGCAGCAAGCAACACGACTCCAGGAACTGCATAGCCCTGCTCAAGAAGGCCAACCCCGAGACTCAACGACCAGAGCCCAGATGTGCCAACTGTGGGAAGAGGCACCACGCCTGGAACCAGAGCTGCCCTGTTATAACACAGTGGTGGCAGCAGATTCGGCAGCGGCACGCCCCCACGACGACGACGACTACAGCAAAGATGAACACTCGGGGCTCCCAGCAGCAGCAACAGACAGGGACGGCGCCCAACCCATGGGCCACTCAGCAGCGGCCAGCTGGGACACACGCAACAGACTCCCAGAGCCCATCCACGACCTACCACGCAGAGTTCCCAGTGCTGGGTACTCGCCAGACAAGACAGGGCGCAGCTCCCAGCACGAACCAGGGCGGGCAACGACCCGGTCAGACTCCAAAGCCGCAGAGACAGCACAACCGTGGGAGGAACCAAGCCCAGCTCAGGGATGCTGCGCAAGGGGCTGGGGCCACACAGCAACAGAACAGGCTGACACACCAGCAGAGCCTCCCATCGCAAAACCAAGCCGCCCCAGCGGGCAACGTGCGGGAACCCTCCAGTACCAGCCAGATCGCCCAGAGAGCAGTGCAGGCATGCACAGCTGTTGCTCTGGCGTCGGTGGATGGGCAACAACAGCCCCCAATCGAGACATCAGCAGCAACCGCTCCGCCCCGGAGCGACAGGAAACCGGCCCTGACTGCCAACTTCCCCAGGGCGATCATGGTCATTACAGAGGCCATCTCCTTCCTGATCCCGTCTGTGGTAGACCGGGAGAACTTCAAAGAGCTCCTGGGTACCCTCCTCAGCCTGATTCTGCTGGACAAGGATTCGTCGAAGGACTTACAGGACCATCTCAGCAGGACCTTTGCATCCACCCAAGACCTCCTAACCCCACTCAAGAGGAGACTAGAACTGATGTCCCCATCGAGGGTGTCCATGGACGAATACGAGGAGATGGAGTCCGACGGGTCGATCTCCAGCCCCTAAAAATACTCCAATGGAACATCTTCGGCCTGCGACAGAAAATCCATCTCGTGGTCGAAGCGGCAGTCCAGGAGGAGATTGACGTCTTTCTGCTCCAGGAGACTTTAGTGAATCCACCGCCAAACCCGCAGCCACGCGTCACAGGATTCTCAGCCTACCTACAGCGACCTGGAGCCCCTTCCAGGGGCATGGCAATCTATGTGAGGAACTCCATTCCCCACTCAATCGTCAGCAATCCCATCGACTGTGGCGAAGGGGTTGAGGTGCAAGCTGTCACTCTGCACCTACCAGACGTGCCACTAACGATCTACAATGTTTACCGGAACCCAAGAGTCACCCTTGACCTCTCCGAAGTGGCAGCTCTCGCTGTGTCACCCAACCAAGGCGTGCTGGTGGCTGGGGATATCAACGCCCACCACGAGCTACTGCGCTCTGTGACCCCCACCAACGAGACAGGCAGGCACCTGGCAGCAGTGCTGGAGGATGTTCCCGAGATAGCCCTCCTCAACACAGGAGAGCCGACCCACCACTATGGCAACCGACTGGACGTCACGCTCCTTTCCCGGATACTACTTCCAGGAGCCAGGTGGGAAATCCACCCACGTCTCACCAGTGACCATTTTGCAATCGTCACTACCCTGTCGCTAGCACTGCTCTCCCCGTACTCCCCACCTCCGCGGTGGAACACCAAGAAGGCTGACTGGCAGCGCTTCCAGGACGTCATACAGCAGTGGTGGGAGGAGACTGATCTCCCTGACGACCCAGATGAGGCTACCCAGAGCCTCCAAGCAGCCTTCTCTCGAGCAGCCGAGGTGGCAATACCACTCACAAGGGTCGGGGGTACCCCCAAGCGCGATTGGTGGTTCTATGACGAGGCTGTCAAAGAACAAAACCACCGTGTCAATCGTGCCCGTAGGCTACACCGACGTAATCCCACGGCTGGGTCCCTCAGGCTCCTGCGAGAGGTGGTACGGCACGCTCGCCACATCGCCCACAAAACTCGTCTAGCGAAATGGTTTGAGTGGTGTGCCTCCTTCAGCCATTGCTCTACCCTGTCTGAGATCTGGCAAAAGATCAACATAGCTACGGGCAAGCATAAAGGCGCGGTGCGTGCTCACCATGACCCGGCTGGGGAGGCAGAGAGGCTGGTGACACTCTTCACGTCCAGGGCGGCCACAGCCCGCCTGCCCCAAGACATACAGGACCTCCAGGCCACCCTCCTTCCTGGTAGGACTGCCAGGATTCTAGAGGCATCCGAGACACACGACGTCACCGACGTCGAGTTCACCGATCGGGAACTGCAAGCAGCCTTCAAGACCTCACGGGACACGGCCCCTGGGCAGGACGGAATCACCTACAGCATGATCTCTAAGGCAGGCTCTCACGGGCATGACGCCCTCCTGGAGGTCATCAACCGTACCTGGAGGGCCGGGCGTCTCCCCACCACGTGGAAGGAAGCCTACATCCTACCGATACCCAATCCCAAGGATCCAGGCAACATGCGGCCCATCTCCCTCACCAGTTTCCTCTCCAAGGTCGCAGAGAGGATGGTGCTGGAGCGACTAAGATGGAAGCTTGGTCCGGAACATCGACACATCTACGGCTTCACACGGGGAGTGGGCACCTCTGAGAGCGTCACCACCCTCATGGCCAGCATCGGGTCGGACAAGAGACCGAAGATTGTCGTCTTCCTCGATCTTGAGAAGGCCTTCGAGCTGGCCAGTGCGCCGGCCATCCTCGACCTGCTGGCACGCAGGGGAGTGAGGGGCAAGCTGCTTGACTGGATCTCCTCATACCTGCAGGGCCGGCGGGTGCGGGTGCGCTTCCAGGGGCAGGCTTCCGCCCCCAGGGCCTTGGAAAATGGCACCCCGCAGGGAGGAGTCCTCAGCCCTGCTCTCTTCAACGTGCTGATGCATGAGCTAGTGCAGCTGACATTCTCAGCAGGCACCCGACTGCTCAGCTACGCCGATGACCTGGCACTTATTGTCATCGGGAAGCCCGGACTATTGTGCAAAGCCCAACGCGATCTCAACCTGCTCGCCACCACCTGCCAGCGCCTCGGCCTCAAGATCTCGGCAGACAAGTCCAAGGCCATGGTCTTTCGTGCCAGGGTGCCTGATGCCAGGCTGAAGATCTCAGACATCAACCTGGACTGGGTCCACAGTTACCCATACCTGGGTATATACATTGACAGCCGACTCTCCTTCCGCAAACAGGCAGAGTATGTCAGAGATCGGGCCATGCAGCGGGTCACGGCCATGCGTGCCCTGACAAATCCTAGGGCCGGTGCCAGTAACAATATCCTCCGGATGTTCTACGTGCAGGCAGTGCGCTCTCTTGTCGACTATGGGGCTATCACCCTGGCCCATGCTCACCCCTCATGCCTGAAGCGCCTCAGCGTCGTGCAAAATGCTGCGGCTAGGGTCATACTGGGGGCCCCGGGATGGACCAACACAGTGTCTCTGAACAAAGAGGCCCAACTGCAGCCCCTAAGTGACAGGATTGCCCTCGCTGCCGCCAGGAGAGTGGCCAAATATGTCCAGCTGCCGGGTGGTGAGCGACTGCTGAGAGACCTCCTTGACTGTCAGCTGGGCGCATTCGCGGGAGGCCGTGTCCGACTATGGCTGTGGTCGGCTGCAGACGTGACAAAGGAGCTCCTGCCCATGCCGCTCCTAGAGGACAAGGGGTGCGACCGGCCAGTCGATGGGTACACGGTGCCACCACCATGGGCACCAGACCCTGTTGTAACCCATCTTGCAGCCCTCCCAGCCAGCAAGTGGCACTGCCCACAGCGTGTGCTGCAGCAGTGGGCTGCCGCAAGCATCGCTGCAGCGGAGCATCCCGGGTGTGCAGTGTACTACACTGATGGTTCAAGAGACCCCGACGCCGGCCGCACGGGTGCTGGGATGCATTACCCCTCCCTAACGGCCGGCTGGCGCCTCCCAGACCACTGCAGCATCCTCCAGGCGGAACTCTACGCCATCCAGAAGGCCACTCAACACGCACTCCAAGGACACCTACAACCTCCGGTCATCCATGTCGACTCCAGGGCGGAGATACAGGCCATCATGCATAGGGAACCCAGGGACAACATACGGCTCCTCACCGCTATCAGGAGGGACCTACACTCACTCGCCGAGCAGGGCCGTCAAGCGACAATCAATTGGATTCCAAGCCACATCGATCTTCCGGGGAATGATGCGGCAGATAGGGCGGCTAAATCTGCCACACTTGCTGCTCAACCTACAACCACAATTGCCATTAGCCGCAGGCAGGTGCACCTGGGAGCAGCCTCGGCAGCCAGACGCCCGTTACCGGCACCGGGAGCATCCCGGAGCCGACACTGGTACGACAGGGCTACGCGGAGGGAACCTCCACCAAACATGAGGAAACTCCCCAGGGAGCTGCAAGTTAGTGTCCACCGCCTGCGCCTCGGCTACCCTACCGCAAAGCGCCTCATCGAACGCAGGAGGGAGGAGCTTTGCCGCCACTGTGACCAGATGGTCCCAAACCCTCTGGTTCACTACATGCTTGACTGCCCAGTGACGATGGACATCCGCCGCAGGCACTTCCCGATGGCACCTGCGGACCTGACCCGCGAGGACAAGGCAGCCCGGCTGGTTTACCTGGCTACCCATGACTTGGAGACATTGCTCCCAGTACTAGCCGCTCACCCGCCCCCTCGATGACGATGACGACGAAGAACTCACCGAAGACAACACCTGAAGAATCCCGTAGATGATCAAGACCAATCACCACAGCTATACTCTCTCTCACTTCCTTCTATCTTATCCCCTATCCTTCTTCTTCCCCTCCGCTTAAAAAAAAAAAAAAAAAAAAAAAAAAAGCCCAATAGGAGCCTATGTATGGTGTAGGTGGAACTACAGCCTGATGACTTTCCTACCAACCATGTGAAGACACGCCTGAGAGATACTGACGAAGACCCAAGAGGACGACTGCTGATGAAGATGCGATGCCAGAAGACAATCCCCACAGCAAGAGAGAAGAAGTCGCCTCCCACCCGGGGGGCCCCAAGAAAGAAGAAAGAAGAAGACGTCGCTCCCCACCCGGGGGGCCCCAAGAAAGAAGAATGAAGAAAGAAGATGATTGACACCCTCAACCCAGGGGGCCAAGGCCGGGTCACCATTTGGAGAAGACCCGGGCCGGACATACCGGCGAACCTACAACAACAACAACAACAACCTGATCCTTCCTAATCTCTCACAAAAATACACATGAAAAGCTGTTTCCTCACCCCCACATGACCCACACCGCCCCTCACCCCAACCCTCCTATTTCGCAGTACTACGTCCGTTGACAAGATGCCATGCAAAAAGCGGAACATGACCTCACTCACCTGGGGTTTTATCCTCAATCTGCTAAACCTCCTCCAAATGTTTCCCCAATAGTACATTGGGTAAATCCCCTCCCCCTGAGGCACCACTTCGCAAAAGAAATCATACCCAGTTTGGTTACTTCTGTGTATATCAGTAAATTGGAGGTGATTTTCAGATATTCTTTAGTTTTCATAGATATGATTTCTTTCCTGAGTGGGCACTTAACTGCAAGGGTATGATGATTACCCTTGCAGTTAAAACAAGCCATAGTGATGGTTCAGGATCTGAAGGGGCAGTCTTTGGTGGTGTTATTTTAGGTGTAGCAGGTCCAGCACATGGGAGAGACACCATGCCAAGCCCTTCTAGGGCAGGGTATATGCCAGAGCCAGAGCTTGCTACCATCTGCAGCTCACAAGCCTGCCATTTCCAGGGTCCTCCTGGGGCATGGACAATAGGAGACAAGGGGCCTAGCTTATCCCTATGAGCCACATGAGGACGGTTAACGTGGCTAGGCCTTGGAACAGTTGGTCCCAACGATAAGGGGGTACTTGTACCTCTTCCCAGGGAGGTCTCAAGACACTACCACGACAGAGAGCCAAGACCAGGTCACCATCTGGAAAAGACCCAGGCCAGGAGAGTACCAACGAATCAACAACAACAACACAAACAATTTGTGGAAACTTTTTTGAGTCGCTCAAGTTCCACAGGGTAAGTGAGTTGTATGGAGCCTTAAACATACCATGGATAGGTCCTCTAAGATCATGAACCCACACATCCACCCAAACAAACACAGTAGTTGGCAGAGGTAGAGAGATTACACATGTTAATTGATAGATTTACTCTCCTAGGAAGGCCTAGGTAAGTTTGTACAGTTAGTAACTAATAGTAGGATTATTGAGGCAACTTTAGATATTAAAAATGTAGCTCTAGCACCTTAACATAGGTAGTTTTAAGGCCTGAATAGGAACATTAGATTATGTTAGCTAACGAGAACTAGCAGCTCCTCACTTGAATCTAAGTGAGAGAGAGCGCTAGTTCCTTCTTCTTGAACTGAACGTCGTGGTGTTAACAGGGTACTAAGAGCTAGAGCTCGGTCCCCCACGTGTCTTCAAAATACTTGTCTGGGAACCAAGAATCACAGAGGCTTCCCTACGTATTGTGGATATTCGTCTCTGGCCCAGGCCCCCACAGTAAGACAATTCTTTGCATTTCTCTTAGTATAGCTGGCCGGCGATATTCGGAGTAAGGTGGGGTTATTTGAGCTGTGGGTTATAAGCGGGCGACCGCCCACTATAAGGTAATAATTGTGGGATATCCCCCTTAAGTATTAGTCCAGAAGCTAGTGTCACTTACTGCATATATAGCTTAGGGGATATCCTTTGAAACCAGGGAACTCTGAGGTGCAGGCAGGACACTAAGACCACTAGAATTCTTGCAGATTAAGGTCCTTCCCTACACATAGTGTTTGGAGAGGGGTAATAGCTTAGGGAGACTGGAAGACTAGGAGATATTTCTACTACATCAAGTAAGTTAAACCCTTTGTTAGTCGTGCATGTAAGTGGGGAATTCTTTCGACTGCAATCAGCTAGAAATTCTGTCCATAAGCCACTTGTAAGTCTGAGAGAAGCTTCTCAGAGTGTCGGTGTCAACAGTGCTTGCCAGAGGGCAGCTTACAAGGAGACAGTCAAAGACAAATTTCTATACAATTGTTCGGTCTTTTCACAAGACCAAACGTTTCGCCTTCAACAATAGAGACGGGGATATTGTTAATTGTCGTATTTGTAGGGTCTAGATTGAAGAGTCGTCCATTAGTTTTGAAGATTCATTGTGATCTGTGCAGAGGACAATGAAGGAGTCCTTCAGAGAGTGGATTGACGTAAATTTGACTTGGAAGCAGGTCCTAATAGCGGTACATAAAGCTATCTTCCAGGAGTCATTGATTTCTCAGTTCACAGGCTTGATTTTCACACGATACGACAGCAAAGTGAGAAAGGAGATGGCTCTTGTAGCATATAAATCCCCTCCCCTTTGGAGATAGAAGGGAGACTTCTTGAGTGTAGAGCAACTGTGTCTTGGAAGATTTTTGACACATGGGATTAACTCAGTAACCCCCTTTGTACGTTTCAGAGAGAGATTTCATCCCCATTATGTATACTAAGAGTCTAACATTTATTATGCATATTTTATTAATTTAAAACAGAATTTTAAATCTTTTGCACACTTTTCAAAAAGAATTTAGAAGTCCTTTAAATAATTAACATTTACATAAAAAACAAAAATATTCTTAAAAGAAGTTTATAATTTTTTTTTTGTTAAGAATTTTGAATACATACCTTTTTCAAGATTATGATAGTCGTCTGAGCTGCTCTGACCACTGATCATCCTGCTGACCAGAGCGGAGAGGAAAACTTGCTTGCTGTCACTTCGAGCCCCATCCCTTCAAGAGGGTAAGGCGGTGACTAGCCTGCTTGTTCCTACTCTCTACCCCCCCATCCCCCCACCTTATCCTGCCCCATCCTACCCCCATCACCCAAACCACTACACTGGCCTATCCACAGAACACTCTACACACTGCTGTCCTTCTGCCTTTCCTGTCTTCTTATTTTTCGGCAACTTCGCCTTTTGGCGATTTAAAACAAGGCATTTTGACCATCCGGTGGCCTGTGTGTTTTTTAAAATCGGTCGATCTTTGCCTTGGGCCCCATCCCCCTCACCTCCTCGAGGGTAGGCTATCTTAGGGGCTGACCTTCATAAGTCAGCTGAAGTAGGATGACACTTTCACAGGTAATTAATTTCTTTCCAGCATATTATCTGTGACAGCTTTAAATTAACAGGGCAACATGTCTAATATAAGAGTCAGACTTCGTGTCACTGGTGACAAGAAGTCCAAAAGAGAAATACTTGACTGCATTCGCAGTAATGCCACGGTGGCACCAGTGGATATCTTTGATACCTATGCTGGTGCAATTCTACTGCTCTCCTCGGAAGAGGAACTACTGCACCTACTAAAGAGGAATGTTCTTGACAAACTCGCCAATGAAGGAGTCACTCCCATTCCCCCTGACAACTTCCAGGCACAGCGCTCTGTGTTCGTTGCACGTATCAACAGCATCATGCGTGAGCATACTGCTGATGAACTCGTTGAGGAGATCAACCAGGAAAATGAGTTCAAGGTTCTCCAGGCATAAAAATTCAACAGGAATGCGGCCAACCAACAATCGCTGAAGCTCATTCTTGAGACTCCTGATGAGGCCAAGCTTGTTTGTGAACAAGGCCTAAAATGTTTTGGCATGAAATGCACACCTGATCAAGTGAGTATGGAAAGGTTTGTCCCAATTATCCAATGCTACAGATGCTACCAGTTTGGACATAACACCAACAAATGCAACAAGGAGCAAACCATTTGCAGTATCTGTGCTGGAGAACATGTTCATAGGGAATGCCCCAACAGGAGCAAACCCAAGTGCATCCTCTGTGGCGATAAGCACCACACTGTCTCCCCTGGCTGCCCCGCCAGGAAGGCTGCAATTCAGAAAATCCTGGACAACAGGAAGTCAGCACTGAACAACAGAAACACTGATCAGTCACCTCCCATTGTATCCCAAGGAGCCTTCCCCAACCTACCAAGCTCTGGCAGTGCCTCCACTGCTACCTCTTCATCCAACAATGCCAGTGCCCCCACTGCTACCACTTCAACCAACAATGCCTGGAACCAACCAATATCCCACCCACCCCATCCAACTCCAACCTACCCTACTCCTAGCCCACCCCAAGCTCAAGGCACACCTTTCTACCCTATTCCCCCTGGCCCTATCCAAGAGGGAGTAATGAAGAGCACTGCCTTCTATTTGATTGCAAAGGACCTGGCAAAGGGTGATGACCGGCTATGCTGCACCCTCCTCAATGCCTTGTTTGAAGCCAATGGTTCCACAGTCATACAATATCCAGACATAGTGCGATCTCATATGGGATCCTCCCCACAATCTCTGGCCCCTACCCAACCAGCCCCTCGCAGGGAAGTGACGATCCCGGCACCGGTTACGGAAGCTGTTGCACAA
Organism: Cherax destructor; assembly: GCA_009830355.1. Lineage (NCBI taxonomy): Eukaryota > Metazoa > Arthropoda > Malacostraca > Decapoda > Parastacidae > Cherax > Cherax destructor. The sequence continues at coordinate 18,090 of WNWK01025104.1, forward strand.
TCTACCGCCTTTGAGGCTCACCTAACTGACCACACAGGTCCAGAACTCCCCGCCAATGAGGCTGACCTAACTGACCACACAGGTTCAGAACCCACCGCCATTGAGGCTGACCAAACTGACCGCCCAGGCTCCCACGCTACTCAGAGGGAGACAGCCATTGGGCAACTAGATAGTCTTGATGAACTAGACCTCCAACACCAAGAACCAGTGTCCCCTATCTCAAGCAACGGCAGTTCCGAGACCCCAGTACACCCGAGGGACACAGACTCGGACATGAGTTCGGGATCAGAGAATGAGTCTGAAGTGTCACCTGATGTTACCATTACCAATAGCAGCGATGAAGCCTCTCTATTCTCGCAGGTAAACACCCAGGAGTACACCCTCCCTACCCCTCTGAAAAACACTGGCAGGCGCAACCAACCCCATCGGGACTGCACCTCCAAACGTACCTCCTCTGCTTGCAGCTATACACCTAAGCACGTAAAATAATGGGGATCACAATTCTGCAAATCAACATTCACCACTTCTTCAACAACCGCTACCTTTTTGAAATAGAGTTGTGTAACCACAACCCAGACATTATCCTCCTCAACGAAACAGCAGCCAGACCTGACCAACACATAAAACTCCCTGGTTACTCAACACTCGAGAAATCCAGAGGTCCTTATAGTGGAGTAGCCATCCTTGTGAAGCGGGGATATGAATTCCGTAACATCCATGTTGAAGAGGACAACATCCTAGCAATAGAACTGCTGACCTCATATGGCCGACTCGTAGTGGGAACAGGCTACTTTCCCCCCAGACAGCCGTACATTGAGTCTATTCCCTTACATAGATTACTCAGTCGAAACGTCCCTACAGTCCTCGCAGGTGATTTCAATGCCCACCACCCCGCTCTCTTTAACTGTGGCGCCGCCCTCCAACAGGGTGACCATAAAGGGAAACAACTCTTCAACCTAATGGCGGCAAGAAATCTATCATTCCAGGGCCCATTCTTTAAATCATATGTGGGCCCCCACCCAGGGACTCCTGACGTAGTACTAACCAACAGGGACTGCGATCTGTTCCACTGCAAAGTGTTCCCGGGCGGCAACGTCGGCTCTGACCATATCCCTGTCATAACTAATCTACAATCCACCCCATTCCGCACACCCATCCGCCCTAAACCCAACCTGAAAACACTTGGCTTCGACCCCTTCAGGGATTACCTAGCAAACGACCAGACTATTCTTCTTGACAACCAACCCTCCACTGCAATAGATGTGGCGATCGCATCTCTGCACAAAAGAATCACCGAGGCCACTGAAGCATGCTACCAACTAACCACCTCCAGGGTTTACCAACAGTACAAACCAACTAGAGAAATAAAAGACAGAATGAACAATTATCAAGCTGAATGTAGAAGGAACCTCCTCTCAGGCCAGCCCACTCGCGGTACTCCTAAGAATGAGAAGGGAATTAATAACCCCAATCACCCAGCACAAAAGAGACCTATGGAAATACCTTGTGCTGCAAGCTAATCAGTATAAGCGACAACCAGAACGATTCTGGAGCAAGATCCCAGACTACTGGGGCTAAGCACTCACCCACTCAACTCCTCCACACTCATTCACTAATGACGTTGGCGAGGAGGTGACCCTGCTCGATGACCCACAGGATCAAATTGATTTGATGAGAGAGGTGTGGAAGAAAATTCTATCTCACAATGTCAGCAGAAGATTTAACAACAACCATTACGTGTGGGTCAATCAGTGGCGTGACGAGAACCGGGAAACTTCCAGCCAATATTAACAATTGATACATCTTCTCTTGAACCAGAGCACCCTCTCACAAGGCCATCATCCTTAAGGAAATGACCCAAGTCATCGGACGAATGAGAAATAAGGCCCCTGGCCCTCAGGCATAACAGTAAAACAGATAAAATACCTACCCCGTAATTGCAAGATGTCCTATTAAACATCTTAAATGCTATCCTGGCGTCTGGCCACTTCCTACATCATTTAAAACAGCTAAGATGATCTTCATCTCTAAACCCAATAAGGACACAGTAACCCAGAAAATTACAGACCTATCTCTCTACTAGAAGTCGCTGGCAAAGTCTTTGAAAAATCATTTCCAATAGACTGAACTACTACATTAATTTAATCACCTTTTCTCGAAAAACAGTTTGGTTTCAGGTCCCACCTGGAACGCAGGATGCTATCAACATCATCTATGATGCTGCTGTAAGCCTGAGGAATCAAGGACACCTGGCCCTAATTGCAACGAGGACGTTCACAAAGCCTTCGACAGCCTCTGGCACGATGGGCTTATATTCAAACTTGCTGATCTACCAGATCATAACTGACCTTTCTCAGGCTCATATTCAACTTCCTAACAGGCCGAAGCATCATCCCCAACTTTAGGCAAATCAGGCAGTCCCATTCACCCCAACAGCTGGGTACCACAAGGCTCATGCCTTAGCCCCATACTCTTCAATATCTATGTAAATGACCCCCCATAACCAGAACATAATGACACCATCATCACCCAATTTGCAGATGACGTGATTCATGTTGTGTCATCCGCCCCATAACAGGTGCAACAAAATACAGGAGAGTAATAGCGAAAATGAATGAAGAATTACGAAGAACTGCTAATTGGGAGAAAAAGTGGAGAATCACAACTAACCCAGAAAAAGTCCTCATTAGCACCATTGGCTGTCTCCCGGAAACCATAGAAGACAAAGGAGGTATCTCCATAAGAGGATCACAGGTCGGTATCAGAAACCTAACAAAATCCTGGGATATGAGATCGACAGATTACTTAACTCCCTTCTACATCTCTAAAAAGTGAATCTAGCTAAAGCCGCCTCAGCCAACTATTCAGATTCAAAGAAGCACCAACCCACATCAAGACACCTCTACAAGATGATGATCAAGACCTCTGTTGGAATATCCTTGCGTACCACTATCACTACAACTAAAACCAACAGACTGAAGCTTCAACGAGTCCAGAACAAAGCCCTCCGCTTTATCACTGGGACCAGATTAAGAGACAGAATCAGAACTGAAGACCTACATATACAACAAGAACTCGATGCAATTAATGTAAGGATAGATATACTAGCGAAAAGACAGCTATACGACATGCAAGAATTATATGTACCGGATAGAGAACACCCCCACAACGGTAAACACAACCGACTATGTCATCACCACACCTCCCCACCGAACCCAAAGAATGACTCTGCAGCAAAGAGTTAGGCGCTACATTCACAATGACAACTACCACGACCCAGAATCCTGAGTGATCTCCCCGCCAGACAGAGTGGGTACCACCAGTCCCAGTCTATGTTCAACAACATAGATAAATACTCCCCATTTATGGGTGACCTACCTTTTCCAAACTACATCTTACAACTACCATTGTAACACCTACGACCTTCCTATTTTGGGACACCACCTCAGAAACTGCTTGAACAACTCCGGAGCTGCTACCAACAACATCAAAAAGCCCAACAACTACCACCTGTTGAAACTGCTCGTCCAGTACCGGGCTAACCACCATCAACACCGAATGCCCAGAAACTACCACCTTTTGCGGCAGCCTTTCCCGAAAAAAAAAAAAAAAAAAAAAAAAAAAATAGATTACTATAAATAGTATGCATTCTCCCAACTCAGTGTGATGCTGTGATACAGTAGTATACCTGTTGCAACTGATGGGGTGAAGGCATATCCTCCTCATAAAATTTACTTATGTATTACTCTACATACACACACTTATTATGTTGCCAAAGTGGATAGGCCACTTACCTTTATAACCCTAACCTCCCCTCTCCTCCCACCTATTTCCCAATTTCCATCCTTACCCATCCTTCTTCCTTCCCCATCTTACCAGCTCTGGTCAATCAAGCTCAAGCTCAAGCTGCAGTACTTTCTACAAGATTGATGGACTGAACACATCGACTCAGGCCGAGGACTGATTACCTCAAAAATTCCTCCTCTCCTTACACCTTTCACTTTGTATTGGACTGATTAAGCCACTGTGTGGCGAAACGTTTCCTCAATAAAGATACCCAAATGTTGCATATGTGTCTAATTTATAACTTGTCGGTTCTCTGAACCATTCATCTACAGTGTAAGTTCGTATTTTAGTTCAGGCGACTCTAGAAGATGACATGCCACCGGTCTGTGGTCAGTTTCCATTGTATGCTTGGGCTGAATTTGGAACCGGTTGGTTGATCTTCCTTTGCGACCCATAGTCCATGATACAATGTATAAATTCTTTCATAACATCTTGCCGTCGGATTCGGTTCTGTGTACGCAGCAGGTACGTGATTGCCGTCTTGTAAAGTTGTGGTATGAAGAAACAGTGTTCCATCAATTTATTTTTGTGAACGTTTAGAGGCCTGTGAGTCTGGTTTGGTAGAGTTATTAGGTGGGTGGGTGGAGGGGTTTCGACTTTACGTGTCCTTAGTCTAGACGTGAGGGGTGCCAGATGGGGTCACGGGCCTGGAGTATAGGTTGGGTTTCATTCATATGTGATGGGTACTCAGGACAGTGGGATCAATTGAGTGAGTTCACGGTATTATCGGGTTATGTTTCGGACAAAGTGTAGGAATTGTCTGTTGTTTGGGAATCGTTGGGAGAGCAGTTTCCGTATACGTACCGTAACTCCGTGTGAGATTTATGGCATTTGTGACGTAAAGACGTAAAAGGACTGGCCTGTCGTGTGTAATCGTATGTGTTGCATTTGTGAGAGAATAGCAGAGTGGTTGTGATTGGAGGGGAGTATTTGGATGATATGATACATTTTTGGCCGGATACTAAGTCGATTGCCGTCTCCCAGTCATAATATAGATACCCTTGTGAAACTCTTGTGCGGTGGGTAACTATATTTGTGCTAGTATATTTTATTCTGTGTTCTTCATGTTCCGTGTATGTGTTGTCTAAAGTGTCATTCGTGTGAAAAGTGGTACAAATCTTCAACATAGTCTGTGAAATGGTGTGTCTGTGTGCGTGACTGATAGGTTTAGTGTGGCTGTTAGGAGTTTAATTTATGTTTCTGTTACTTCTGTTACTTCTGTCAGAGTCCGGACAGGGACTCGGTAGCTGTGTTTCAGTACCATGGTAATGGTAATTCTTGTAGTCTGAAGTTTACCTAGTATTAGACATACGTGTGGACCTACGTTAACTCATGTGGTATATGTATTATTTTTTTGTGGGCGGATGTGGTTTTATAGGTTCATGAAGTTTGTATGAATTTACTCATTGTTTTTATTAATAAGTTAATTACCAGTGTGTTTTTGAGCCATTATCTTTTTCTTGACAAGACTTGTCCTTCTTATATATGTATATAAGTATTGTAATGTTTTCCTAATAAAAATAATTAACATCCTTCAGGTATTGTTCCTGAGTGAAGGAGTCATCTGGACTTTCCTCATGTACATTAATCCTGATTGTAGAGTTCCACCAATTTATGAACTGGTTAAACAACATGTTCTATAGAAGAATATGTACACTGGGGTGACGTTTCATGAGTAAGACACATCGTACTGATTTATGGCTTCCCCCAGTCATTCATTACTGCGAGGAAGCCTGTTATAAATTACATGGCCTTCACCAGTGTTGAGAAGAGTGACACCACCTTTCTTCGTCATACCCTTCACGAAGGTGGCATAATAGTCACTGCCTATCAAAACACTTACTGGTCCCACCGAGTCATTGTTTACTACAGGGGGACCAGTTTCACATTATTCTCCTGGGCTTGCCAGCCGCAGCAACTTCACCAGCTCCAGTCATGGTTAAAGAATCAATAACCACGGAGATACAAATTTAATAGACCTCTTACTATTCATGGGCTTGCCAGCCGCATCAACTCCATTAAATTCAGCCATGGTTATTGGATCAAAACCACTGAGGGTACAACTTTAATAAACCCCTTATTATTCATGGGTTTGCCAGCCGCATCAACTCCATCAGATTCAGCAATGGTTATAGGATCAATAACCACGGAGAGTACAAATTTAATAAACCCTTATTATTCATGGGTTTGCCAGCCGTATTAACTCTTTGGGGAAATGTCGGACATTGTGTACCGGGGACACCGCCACTTGCAACAAACAATCTCCTGGGGAGATGACCGACTAGTATAATTTTACCGCAGTCACTCCCGCAAGGTGTGTGAGAACTTTACCCACTCCTGGTCCCACCCGAGGGTACCTTCGATGTTCACACTCGCCCCAATACGCTCTGGACCAGGGTAAATAAATCTGAAGAGATTATAATAATAAATATGGTATAATTAAATTTTAGTGGACTGTATGGTTACTATGTGACTGATCAAGTAGAAGGAGAGAACACACAATTAAGTTAACATGACCATCACTCACCCATTAACAGCATCATAGCGGTGCAGTATAGATCGGTGACCTAACTAAGGTACATCTACTGTTTATAACTATCCCATCGGCCGACACTGACTCCTACAAAAGTGAGTACTTAGCTGTAGGTGAGGGAGTCACTTCGTTTGTTGGTGTTCTCCCGCAGGGCTTACTCGATTGTGTAGCTATTGAGTAAGACCTATCATAAGACTGCCTGAAAAGCCTAGGCATACCTAGGCATATTATTGCCATCTTGTAATATCAACTTTAATGTATAACTGTAAGTAATAATAATAATAATATTTTTTTTTGGACATGATACAAAGAATTACATTTGGTTATTGAGATTACATGAGGTGTACATGAGGTGTACATGAGGTGTACATGCCAAAAGCCCCTAATATGCAGGGCATTTTGGGCAGACTTAAAATTAACTTAAAACTAAATTGTAAGAATTTTTGTAGATAGTTTACAATGAGTAAAGGTGAGTATTTAAGCTATGAAATTTGAACATAGTTTTGTACTTTTGTCTTCATTATAAAATTAATTAAATCATATTAAACAAATTAAAGCAATAATAATAATAAAAGTTATGGTTGATAATTTATAAAATAAGTAAAGTTGCATATCTAAGTTATAAAGTTTGAATATAAGTTGAACATATCAATTTATTGTAGCAATTTATAGCAGCAATGCAACTAATTGAGTGAGATAACAATTTAAAACAATTAATTGCATTGCAGTTAGTTTACGTGGTCATTATAATGTAAGTGTTGTGGGAATAATTAGCTAAGTAAGTATTATTCATAACAGGTTTTACATTCATTCATTCGTTCATTCATACATTACATTGACTTGAATAGTCAGGTTTTACGTTAAGTGATTATTCTACTTTGCTGGGAATGTTTGATATTGAGCAATTAGCTTTGGGTGAGAAGGTGGTTTTTAGCATCGTTTTGAATTGGGGTACAGGTGGGGTTTCTTTGGCAATGACAGGTAATGAATTCCAAATTTTTGTCCTTTTATGTGCATTGAGTTTTACATAGTGTTAGATGGACACGGGAACATCGAGGAGTGATCTGTGTCTAGTGTTATGGTCATGTGTCCTGTTAAAATTAGTAAGGAGAAGTTTGAGTGGTGGGTAAATACCCCACCTTGTATTACATGAAATAAAGAATTTGAATTTGACAGCGATTATACTCCCGGCAAGCCGATGATGGTAGAGTAGGGGTCCTGATATACAAGTATTGACTTCTTGACACCTCTACGATTCTCGGGACAGAATCGGAGGTCAACATGTGGTTGCTAGGAGAATGTTGTTGAGACTCAAAACACACATTCTCTCTGACATTAACATCACCAAATCCTCTTTAATTCACACGACGATTTAATATCTCACTAGTTTCCACTCTTTATTGTTCCTTCTTTCAATTTCGGCATTGATGGGTCGAGATAAAGTTAGTTCATCTACTCCATATCAAATATGACAGTCGGGGTATGTCGTCCCTACGCCAGACGCACCCGGTACACTCACTTCCAATTGTTTAAAACTTTGCTTCACTAGAGTCACCATTTCACAATATTCATTGAGCATATTTCAGTCTCTTCTATTACGAAAACCCAACTGGAATCAGGGTTTACGACTATATCCCGTCGTATGGTCGCTTCACTGGAGTTCAATTTAGGCTTACACCGGCGCCCTTGTTGACAACATTCACTATATTTCACCAATTGATACCATCACTTGCACAACCCAGGACAGCATGGGTTTAGAGCAGGCCGCTCCTGTCTGTCCCAACTACTGGACCACTACAAGGTCCTGGATGCTCTAGAAGATAAACAGAACGCAGATGTTATATACACAGATTTTGCAAAAGCCTTTGACAAGTGTGACCATGGTGTAATAGCACACAAAATGCGTGATAAAGGAATAACATGAAAAGTTGGTAGATGGATCTATAATTTCCTAACATGTAGAACACAAAGAGTAGTAGTCAACAGAGTAAAGTCTGAGGCAGCTACTGTGAAAAGCTCTGTTCCACAAGGCACAGTGCTTGCTCCCATCCTATTCCTCATCCTCATATCAGATATTGACAGGGATATAAGCCACAGTGCTGTGTCTTCCTTGCAGATGACACCCGAATCTGTATGACAGTGTCCACCGTTGAAGACACTGCAAGACTCCAAGCAGACATAAACCAAATCTTTAAATGGGCTGCAGAAAACAATATGAAGTTAAATGATGAGAAATTTCAATTACTCAGATAGGGAAAACGTGAAGAAATTAAAATCTCATCGGAGTACAAAACTAATTCCAACACAATAGAGCGAAAAACTAATGTCAAAGACCTGGGAGTGATCATGTCAGAGGACCTCACCTTCAAGAACCATAACAAAGTAGCAATTGCATCTGCTCGAAAAATGACAGGATGGATAATGAGAACCTTCAAAACCAGGGATGCCAAGCCCATGTTGACACTTACAGATCGCTTGTTCTATCTAGGCTGGAATATTGCTGCACACTATCTGCCCCTTTTTAAGGCGGGTGAAATTGCTGACCTTGAAAATGTGTAAAGAACCTTCACGGCACGCATAACTGCGATAAACCCCCTCAATTACTGGGAACGCTTGAAGTTCCTAAACCTGTACTCTCTAGAACGCAAACGGGAGAGGAGAGATATATTATTATATTAACATGGAAAATTCTCGAGGGTTTAGTACCAAACTTGCACACAAAAATCACTCCCTACGAAAGCAAAAGACTCGGCAGACGATGTAACATCCCCCCAATGAAGAGCAGGGGTGTCACTAGCACGTTGATGGACAACACAATAAGTGTCAGGGGCCCAAGATTGTTCAACTGCCTCCCAGCATACATCAGAGGGATTACCAACAAACCCCTGGCTGTCTTCAAGCAGACACTGGACAGGCACCTAAAGTCGGTACCTGACCAGCCAGGCTGTGGTTCGTACGTTGGACTGCGTGCGGCCAGCAGTAACAGCCTGGTTGATCAGGCTTTGGTCCAACAGGAGGCCTGGTCACAGACCGGGCCGCAGGGGCGTTGACCCCTGGAATTCTCTCCAGGTATTACTGGGCATCCTGGACCGATTGTCCCACTTTATACACGTCGCACACTTTAATATCGCTCCATATTACGAAGTGAAGTAATTAAGTCCGGTCTAGCCATCGCAATTGCCAAATTCACCAAGGCATCCCGCCTGATATCTGGTGGGTAGGCCGTTGTCCTTTGACTGCTACCCTCTCTCCCTCTCTCCCTAGCATCCTTCCCGCGTCCTGCCCCGCCTAGTACGATGGTTCTCTATTCTTACCCACATAAGCGTTAAGCTACCAGCAGCACATTAAAGATATCTATTTTTAAAGGAAAGTTTATCAATTACAACTTTCGGAAAATACCAATATTTTCCACAATCTCCATCAGATTCAGCAATGGTTATAGGATCAATAACCGCTGAGGTACAAATTAAATAAATCTTTTGTACAGGTGATTCTCAAACCTTACTCTTGCACAAATCGTCCACCTGTGCTAGAATTATTGGACTAATTACTGTCCACCACACGATTAATTAACTCTGTGTATGTACTCTATTCTCACTTCCTACAATCTCTCACTTTTTTATTAAATAATTAATTCAATAATGATTAATTCACTAATCACATCCGGTTCAGGATGGACCAACGGGCTCTGTGGGGATTTGTGAGAGATTGTCTATCTGAGGGACACCGTCATTTGAAACAAACAATCTCCCGAAGAGATGACCGACTAGTATAATTTTACCGCAGTCACTCCCGCTAGGAATGTGAGAAACTTGACCCACTCTTGGTCGCACCCGAGGGGATCCTTCGATATTCCCACAATCGCCCCACTTCACTCTGGACCAGTGTTTATATATTAAATAGGCTCAAACTAATACTTACGATACACTAAGGTTTGTGGACTGTATAGATGATTACTTGACTGAATACAAGTAGAAAGAAAGTACACAATTAAAATCATCACTCACCAAGTGTCAGTGATGGTCGGTGAAGATAGTATTACATAACCACAGCAAGTACTGTACTATTCATTTATCTACTACCTATATCTCCATGGGAGGGGGTACCCTTATCGGGGCGATCCCCTGCCCAGCCCTTCTAGGGCGGGTAGGTGCCAAAGGGTGGGCTTGCTACCATCTGCGGGTCGCAACCTGTTTCCCGTCAGCCTCCGGGGCGGGGGAAAGGTGGCAGCCAGAGGGCCTGCAACTTCTACCTACGTGCTTGTGGGCGAAAATGGCTAGGCCTGGGACCAGTTGGTCCCACCCTAGGGGACCCCCCCCCATGGGGCTTGGGGCTCTGCTACCCACGCCAGGGGGCCCCGGGGCCGGGGCGCCATCTGGTAGGGCCGGGGGGGAAATTCCCTGAATCAACACCTCCTCC
>WNWK01025105.1:0-28887 GCA_009830355.1 Cherax destructor
TCTACTATATCATTCGTAGCGTTCAAAACTTCTGTGCAACAGAAGTATCTTTATATAGAGTCCTACTCCTCCTGTGACCTATTAATTCTATCACATCTATACATGTTATAGTTTTCTATCTGAATCTCTCCGTCCAAAACATCCCTTGTATGTGTTTCTGTAAATGCTCCAAACATGGCATTTGCTTCTGATAGGAGTCCACTAACATAACTAACTTTGTCATTTTTATTTGATTTCAGACCCTGAATATTTGCAAATATGAAGCAGGAGTTACCATTTGGGATGTTTGGTCTTTCTTTGTGTTTGGTTAGTACCACTGGTGATGTCCTACCTGTATTATCACCACCACCAGCTGTATCACCACCACCACCAGCTTTATTATCACCACCAACTGTATTATCACCACCACCAGCTGTATTATAACTATCACCAGCTGTATTATAACTATCACCAGCTGTATTATCAGTACCAACAAATGGGATGGGTGAGACAGGCCTGGGATGGGTGAGACAGGCCTGGGATGGGTGGGACAGGCGTGGAATGGGTGAGACAGGCCTGGGATGGGTGAGACAGGCCTGGGATGAGTTGGACAGGCCTGGGATGGGTGAGACAGGCCTGGGATGGGTGAGACAGGCCTGGGATGAGTTGGACAGGCGTGGGATGGGTGAGACAGGCCTGGGATGGGTGAGACAGGCCTGGGATGGGTGAGACAGGCCTGGGATGGGTGAGACAGGCCTGGGATGGGTGAGACAGGCCTGGGATGGGTGAGACAGGCCTGGGATGGGTGAGACAGGCCTGGGATGGGTGAGACAGGCCTGGGATGGGTGAGACAGGAGTGGGATGGGTGAGACAGGCCTGGGATGGGTGAGACAGGCCTGGGATGAGTTGGACAGGCGTGGGATGGGTGAGACAGGCCTGGGATGGGTGAGACAGGCCTGGGATGGGTGAGACAGGCCTGGGATGGGTGAGACAGGAGTGGGATGGGTGAGACAGGCCTGGGATGAGTGAGACAGGCCTGGGATGGGTGGGACAGGCGTGGAATGGGTGAGACAGGCCTGGGATGGGTGAGACAGGACTGGGATGAGTTGGACAGGCGTGGGATGGGTGAGACAGGCCTGGGATGGGTGAGACAGGCCTGGGATGGGTGAGAAAGGCCTGGGATGGGTGAGACAGGAGTGGGATGGGTGAGACAGGAGTGGGATGGGTGAGACAGGAGTGGGATGGGTGAGACAGGCCTGAGATGAGTTGGACAGGAGTGGGATGGGTGAGACAGGCCTGGGATGGGTGAGAGGCGTGGGATGGTTAAGAAAAGCCTGGGATGTGTAAGACAAGCCTGGGATGGGTGAGACAGGCGTGGGATGTTTGAGACAGGCCTAGGATGGATGAAACAAGCCTGAGGTGGATGGTACAGTATTGGTTCAGGCCTGGGATGGATGATACAGTGGTGGTTCAGGCCTGGGATGGATGGTACAGTGGTGGTTCAGCTTGGGGTGGATGGTACAATGTTGCGATAAGGCCTGGGATGGATGGTACAGTGGTGGTTCAGGTTTGGGATGGATGGTACAGTGGTAGTTCAGGCCTGGGATAGATGGTATAGTGGTGGTTCAGGCCTGGGATGGATGGTACAGTGTTGAGACAAGGCCTGGGATGGATGGTACAGTGGTGAGACAAGGCCTGAGATGGATGGTACAGTGTTGAGACAAGGCCTGGGATGGATGGTACAGTGGTGAGACAAGGCCTGGGATGGGCGAGACAGGCCTGGGATGGGCGATACAGGCTTGTGATGGCTATGATAGGGCAGGGATGGCTGCGAGAGATGTTAGACGAGACTAGAGCCAGGGTCACAGAGAAGGCCTGGGTATATTAACTACAATAAGACTACCTGAAAGCTGCCAGCAGGTGAGACCTCTACAAACTTATGAGATAAGCTGCAAGAACTGCAACAGTGTGGTACTCACCGAACCATGCCTGCTGGTCGCCTTGTACCTCGATAGCCAGACCGAAGTCAGCCAGTTTAACGGCGGCGCCCTTGGCTTTGCTGGCCAGGAGCAGGTTTTCTGGCTGTAAGGAGAATACACACTTCAGTGGCACCTGGGAATACGTTATATATATATATATATATATATGTCGTGCCGAATAGGTAAAACTGGTCAATTAGCAAGAACTCATTTAAAATTAAGTCTTCTAAAATTTTCTTTTATATGTTTAAAGATTTATTTTTTTCATTTATGTTAATGTAAAAATTAATAATTTTATACCAAAAGAACCTTGAAAACTTACCTAAACTTATTAGAATAAGCACAATTTAATTTAGACTAATCCAACTAAATACATTTTTAGATAATTTTACAATTTAATAAAAAACAAACACAATGAAATATATTTTTTTCGTTAGGTTCAGAATGATTTTTGCGAAATTATTGCATACACAAATTTTCGCTTTCCTTACTCGGCAAGAAGAGCGTTGTTAAATAAGCCAGTTTTACCTATCTGGCACAACCTACCAGATGAATGTGGAATGGAAACCTGTAATTATTTTACACAAAGGCAGGATTGCTGGCGTCTTATCTTACATGTTTATGAGAAAAAATAATACATCTTGCTATTTCTACTTACATTTAGGTCACACTACACATGTATGTATACTAATGTATCCACGAACAAGTGGAGTGAGATTAATAGATTGAGAAAGACTAGACAACGAATGGATATGATAAAAAACTGTTGATAATGTGATTATTTTCATATTGTGATATCACCTGTTTACTGTAAACTTACTGCACACACACACACTATATATATATATATATATATATATATATATATATATATATATATATATATATATATATATATGTGTGTGTGTGTGTGTGTGTAGTGTGTGTGTGTGTGTGTGTGTGTGTGTGTGTGTGTACTCACCTAATTGTGGTTGCAGGGGTCGAGACTTAGCTCCTGGCCCCGCCTCTTCACTGACCGCTACTAGGTCTTCTCTCTCCCTGTTCCATGAGCTTTATCATACCTCGTCTTAAACCTATGTATGGTTCCTGCCTGTGTGTGTGTGTAAAGAGAGTAGCAAGGGATAAAAAGTTAGCATATGAGAGGTTTATACAAAGTAAAAGTGATGCAAGGAGGGAGGAGTATATGGAAAGAAAAAGAGAGAGTGGTGAAGCAATGCAAAAAGAGAGCAAATGAGAGAGTGGGTGAGATGTTATCAACAAATTTTGTTGAAAATAAGAAAAAGTTTTGGAGTGAGATTAATAAGTTGAGAAAGCCAAGAGAAAGAATGGATTTGTCAGTTAAAAATTGGAGAGGAGAGTTATTAAATGGAGAGTTAGAGGAATCAGGAAGATGGAGGGAATGTTTTGAGGAATTGTTAAAAGTTGATGAAGACAGGGAAGCTATGATTTCGTGTATAGGGCAAGGAGGAATAACATCTTTTAGGAGTGTGGAAGAGCCAGTTGTGAGTGTGGGGGAAGTTCGTGGGGCAGTGGGTAGAATGAAAGGGGATAAGGCAGCTGGGATTGATGGGATAGAGATAGAAATGTTAAAAGCAGGTGGGGATATAGTTTTGAAGTGGTTGGTGCTATTATTTAATAAATGTATGGAAGAGGGTAAGGTACCTAGGGATTGGCAGAGAGCGTGTATTGTTCCTTTGTATAAAAGCAAAGGGGACAAAAGAGAGTGTAAAAATTACAGGGGAATAAGTCTGTCGAGTATACCTGGTAAAGTGTATGGTAGAGTTATTATTGAAAGAATTAAGAGTAAGACGGAGAGTAGGATAGCAGATGAACAAGGAGGCTTTAGGAATGGTAGGGGGTGTGTAGACCAAGTGTTAACAGTGAAACATATAGGTGAATAGTATTTAGATAATGGTAAAGAGGTTTTTGTGGCATTTATGGATTTGGAAAAGGCGTATAACAGGGTAGATAGGGGGGCAATGTGGCAGATGTTGCAGGTGTATGGAATAGGAGGTAGGTTACTGAAAGCAGTGAAGAGTTTTTACGAGGATAGTGAGGCTCAGGTTAGAGTATGTAGGAGAGAGGGAGATTATTTCCCAGTAAAAGTGGGCCTTAGACAAGGATGTGTGATGTCACCGTAGTTGTTCAATATATTTATAGATGGGGTTGTAAGAGAAGTGAATGCGAGGGTCTTGGCAAGAGGTGTGGGGTTAAAAGATAAAGAATCTATCACAAAGTGGGAGTTGTCACAGTTGCTCTTTGCTGATAACACTGTGCTTTTGGGAGATGCTGAAGAGAAGTTGCAGAGGTTGGTGGATGAGTTTGGTAGGGAATGTAAAAGAAGAAAATTAAAAGTGAATATAGGAAAGAGTAAGGTGATGAGGATAACAAAATAATAGGTAATGGAAGATTGGATATCAGATTGGAGGGAAAGAGTATGGATCAGGTGAATGTATTCAGATATTTGGGAGTGGACGTGTCAGCAGATGGGTCTATGAAGGATGAGGTGAATCATAGAATTGATGAGGGGAAAAGGGTGAGTGGTGCACTTCGGAGTCTGTGGAGACAAAGAACATTGTCCATGGAAGTAAAGAGGGGAATGTATGAGATTATAGTTATACCAACACTCTTATATGGGTGTGAAGCATGGGTGATGAATGTTGCAACGAGGAGAAGGCTGGAGGCAGTGGAGATGTCATGTCTGAGGTCAATGTGTGGTGTGAATATAATGCAGAGAATTCGTAGTTTGGAAATTAGGAGGAGGTGCGGGATTACCAAAACTATTATCCAGAGAGCTTTTTTAGGACTTAACGTGGTGTTGGAGTGTAACCAAGGTAACATTTATGATGGGTTTCAGGAACCGGCAGGCCGGACTTGATTCCTGGAGATGAGAAGTACAGTGCCGGCACTCTGAAGGAGGGGTGTTAATGTTGCAGTTTTATAACTGTAGTGTAAGCGCGCCTCTGGCAAGACAGTGATGGAGTGAATGATGAAAGTTTTGTTTTCGACCACCCTGCCTTGGTGAAACGCCGATGTGTTATAATTATATATATATATATATATATATATATATTATATATATATATATATATATATATATATATATATATATATATATATATATATTCAGAATGATGATAATTTTTAGCGTGATATACTTAGTAATATAAATTTCCCATGGAGAGATAAATACTATAAGACTTACCTTGAGATCTCTGTGAACAATGTTGTTATGGTGACAATGGTTAACACTTTCTAAGATCTGTTGTATACAATGAGAGGCGTCGGCCTCACTGTAGAACTCTCTTGCCACGATGTCTTCAAAGAGCTCTCCTCCCGTCACGCTGTGGACAGAGACCACTCTCAGTGGGGCAGACCAGTCAGTGGGGGAGGGATACAACAGTAAATGGTAAAACAACATTCATAATAAGACATGTCAACGGGACAGGAAGCACTGTCAGTGTGTAGTGTGGAGACACCACAGTCAGTAGAGAGAATGACCACAACTAATGTGTAATTATTCTTCTTCTTGTTGATTCGCCGGGACTCTCCCGGGCCGGGCCTTGTCCAAGTGGTGGCCCGGCCTTGGCTCCCATTCTCGGGAGTATCTCAGACTAACGTCTGCCATGGGAAGAGGTACTTGGTACCTCCTCATCTGTGGGACCAACTGTCCCCATGCCTAGCCACATTCCCCGCCCTCACGGGGCTCGTAGGGAGAAGCTAGGCCTCTGGTCTGCCAACGACAGTCCTGGGAGCTGCAAGCTCCAACTCTGGCACCTTCCCCGCCCCAAGAGGGCACGTGGGACTATGCCCCACCCTAGGGGGGCCCGTGGGAGTGGTGTCTTGCCCTCTTAATGTGTAACGACCATGATCATTGAGGACAAACCAGTCATCGAACAGACAGTGAGGAGAGCGATCACAGTCAGTGGGGATTGTGACTACAATTCCCCATGACTTTGTGAGCTATGTGTATTGTAGTGGATCTGTGTACATTGTAATGATGCCGTATGTATTGTAGTGGTAGTGTGTGTATTGTAACTGTGCTGTGTATACTGCAGTGGTACTGTGTGTATTGTAGTGGTAGTGTGTGTATTGTAGCTGTGCTGTGTACTGTAGTGGTGCTGTTTTATTGTAGTGATGTGGTTATTGAATTGCAGTCAGTGTGCAGTGTTGAGTGAACAGTCAAGTGGGAAGTGACCACAGTGTTGAGTGAACAGTAAAGTGGGAAGTGACCACAGTGTTGAGTGAACAATCAAGTGGGAAGTGACCACAGTGTTGAGTGAACAATCAAGTGGGAAGTGACCACAGTGTTGAGTGAACAGTAAAGTGGGAAGTGACCACAGTGTTGAGTGAACAGTAAAGTGGGAAGTGACCACAGTGTAGAGTGAATAGTTAATGGGAAGAGGGCACAGTCATTGGGGAGAGAGGGCACAGTCAGTAGGGGGGAGAGGACACAGTCAATGGGGAGAGAGACGGCACAGTCAGTGGGGAGAGAGAGGGCACAGTCAACAGGGAGAGGGCACAGTCAATAGGGAGAGGGCACAGTCAGTGGGGAGAAAGAGGGCACAATCAGTGGGGAGAAGGAGGGCACAATCAGTGGGGAGAAAGAGCAGATGGGAGAGAGGCCACAATCAATATGGAGAGAATACACAGTCAGTGGGGAGAGAGGGTACAGTCAGTGGGGAGAGAGAGGGCACAGTCAGTGGGGAGAGAGAGGGCACAGTCAGTGGGAGAGAGGGCACAGTCAGTGGGGAGAGAGGCACAGTCAGTGGGAGAGAGAGGGCACAGTCAGTGGGAGAGAGAGGCACAGTCAGTGGGAGAGAGAGGCACAGTCAGTGGGGAGAAAGAGGCACAACCAGTGAGGAGAAAGAGGGCACAACCAGTGGGGAGAAAGAGGGCACAGTCGGTGGGGAGAAAGAGGGCACAGTCGGTGGGGAGAAAGAGGGCACAGTCGGTGGGGAGAGAGAGGGCACAGTCGGTGGGGAGAAAGAGGGCACAGTCGGTGGGGAGAGAGAGGGCACAGTCGGTGGGGAGAGAGAGGGCAAAGTCATTGGGGAGAGAGAGGGCACAGTCATTGGGGAGAGAGAGGGCACAACCATTGAGTAGAAAGAGGGCACAACCAGTGGGGAGAAAGAGGGCACAACCAGTGAGGAGAAAGAAGGCACAACCAGTGGTGAGAAAGAGGGCACAGTCATTGGGGAGAAAGAGGGCACAACCAGTGAGGAGAAAGAGGGCACAACCAGTGGGGAGAAAGAGCGCACAGTCGGTGGGGAGAGAGAGGGCACAGTCACTGGGGAGAGAGAGGGCACAATCATTGGGGAGAGAGAGGGCACAGTCATTGGGGAGAGAGAGGGCACAACCATTGAGTAGAAAGAGGGAACAACCAGTGGGGAGAAAGAGGGCACAACCAGTGAGGAGAAAGAGGGCACAACCAGTGGGGAGAAAGAGGGCACAACCAGTGAGGAGAAAGAGGGCACAACCAGTGGGAAGAAAAAGGGCACAGTCAGTGGGGGAGAGCACAGTTAGTGGGAAGAGATAGTACAGTCACTTGCGAGAGAGAGTACAGTCAGTGGGGAGAGAGAGCGCAGTCAGTAGGGAGAAAAAGGGCACAGTCAGTGGGGGAGAGCACAGTTAGTGGGAAGAGATAGTACAGTCACTTGCGAGAGAGAGTACAGTCAGTGGGGAGAGTACAGTCAGTGGGGAGAGCACAATCAGTGGGGAGAGCACAATCAGTGGGGAGAGTACAATCAGTGGGGAGAGGGCACAGTAGGGAGAAAGCATAATGAGGAGAGAGAGCATAGTCAGTGGGTAGAGAACAAAGTGGGGAGAGAACAGTGGACGATGGCACAGTGGGGAGAGAAAATAGTCAGTGGTGAGAGCACAGCCACTTGGAAGGGAACACAGTGGAGATAGAGAAGCCAGTGGGGAGAAAGAACAATCAGGGGAGGGGGAGAGGTAAGTGAGGAGAGCAGTCAGTGGGAAAAGAGAACAGTCAGTGGGGAGAGCACAGTCAGCGAGGGAGAGAGAGCACAGTGAGGAGAAAGAGTAGTCAGTGGGAAATTAGATCTAACAAAAATGATCCTAAATGGATGAACAATAAATTAAAACATCTCATTGGTCAAGAGAGAGGCATATATAGGCGTATCAAAAGAGGGGATGGACAGATAAGAAATCAATATTTTCAATTAGAGAGAGAAATAAAAAAAAGGAATAAGAAAAGCAAAAAGGGATTATGAGGCTAAGGTCGCAAGGGATTCGAAGACTAACCCAAAAGGGTTCTTTCAGGTATACAGAAGTAAGATTAGGGACAAGATAGGCCCACTTAAGAGTAACTCAGGACAGATCACGGACAGTGATAAGGATATGTGTGAAATTTTAAATACTTACTTCCTCTCAGTTTTTACTCAGGAAGATAATAGCGGAATTCCAGAAATAATAAATTATGTAGAACAGGAAGATAATAGACTATGCTCGATTGGGGTAACTAGTGACATGGTTCTCAGACAAATAGAGAAATTAAAACCTAACAAATCCCCAGGCCCTGATGAACTGTTTGCAAGAGTTTTAAAGGAATGTAAAGAGGAACTTTGCAAACCTTTGGCAAATCTTTTCAATATATCACTACAAATTGGTATAGTGCCAGACAAGTGGAAAAGGGCAAATGTAATACGTACCTATTTACAAGGCAGGTGACAGGTCCTTAGCTTCGAACTATAGACCAATAAGTCTTACCTCCATAGTTGGTAAATTTATGGAATCAATAATTGCCGAGGCAATTCGTAGCCATCTTGAAAGTCATAAATTGATTAATGAATCTCAACACGGTTTTACTAAGAGGCGTTCCTGTCTTACGAATTTACTAACTTTTTTCACTAAGGTGCTTGAGGAGGTAGATCATGGTAATGAATATGATATTGTGTATATGGACTTCAGTAAAGCTTTCGACAGAGTTCCACATCAGAGGCTATTGAGGAAACTTAAGGCACACGGAATAGGAGGAGAAATTTTTTTCTGGGTAGAGGCATGGTTGACAAATAAGCGGCAGAGAGTTTGCATAAATGGGGAGAAATCAGAATGGGGGCACGTCTCAAGCGGTGTCCCACAGGGGTCAGTTTTGGGTCCCCTGTTGTTTACAATTTACATAAACGACATAGATGATGGAATAAATAGCAAATTTGCTGATGACACCAAAATAGGCCGTCCAATTCATTCTAATGAGGACATTAGAGCACTCCAGGATGATTTGAATAGACTGATGCAGTGGTCGGAGAAGTGGCAGATGCAGTTTAATGTAGACAAATGCAAAGTTCTAAATGTTGGGCAGGACAATAACTATGCCACATATAAACTGAATAATGTAGATCTTAATACTTGTGATTGCGAGAAAGATTTAGGAGTTCTGGTTAGCGGTAATCTGAAACCAAGACAACAGTGCATAAGCATTCGCAATAAAACTAACAGAATCCTTGGCTTCATATCAAGAAGTATAAATAATAGAAGTCCTCAGGTTGTTCTTCCACTCTATATATCTTTGGTTAGGCCTCATTTAGATTATGCTGCACAGTTCTGGTCACCGTATTACAGAATGGATATAAATGCACTGGAAAACGTACAGAGGAGGATGACAAAGTTGATCCCATGTATCAGAAATCTTCCCTATGAGGATAGACTGAGGGCCTTGAATCTACACTCTCTAGAAAGGCGTAGAATTAGGGAAGATATGATTGAGGTGTATAAATGGAAAACAGGAATAAATAAAGGGGATGTAAATAGCGTGCTGAAAATATCCAGCCAAGACAGGACTCGTAGCAATGGTTTCAAGTTGGAAAAGTTCAGATTCAGGAAGGATATAGGAAAGCACTGGTTTGGTAATAGAGTTGTGGATGAGTGGAACAAACTCCCGAGTACCGTCATAGAAGCTAAGACGTTGTGTAGTTTTAAAAACAGGTTAGATAAATACATGAGTGGGTGTGGGTGGGTGAGTTGGACCTGACTAGCTTGTGCTACTAGGTCAGATGTCGAACTAATTCCTTAAGTGGAAGTGACCTGACTACCTGGAGTTTACCTGGAGAGGGTTAACTCCAGGTGGTCGGGTCTAACCCGGGGAGTGATGGACCTGCCTCACATGGGTCAGTAGGCCTGCTGCAGTGTTCCTTTTTTCTTATGCTCTTATGTCATTGGGGAGAGAGCGCACAGTCAGTGGGGAGAGAGGGCACAGTCAGTGGGATAGAATAATTGGGGAGAGAGCACAGTCAGTGGGGAGAGAGAGCACAGTCAGTGAGAAGAGAGAGCACAGTCAGTGGGAAGAGAGAGCACAGTCAGTGGGAAGAGAGAGCACAGTCAGTGAGAAGAGAGAGCACAGTCAGTGGGAAGAGAGAGCACAGTCAGTGGGAAGAGAGAGCACAGTCAGTGGGAAGAGAGAGCACAGTCAGTGGGAAGAGAGAGCACAGTCAGTGGGAAGAGAGAGCACAGTCAGTGGGAAGAGAGAGCACAGTCAGTGGGAAGAGAGAGCACAGTCAGTGGGAAGAGAGAGCACAGTCAGTGGGAAGAGAGCACAGTCAGTGGGAAGAGAGAGCACAGTCAGTGGGAAGAGAGAGCACAGTCAGTGGAAGAGAGCACAGTCAGTGGAAGAGAGAGCACAGTCAGTGGGAAGAGAGAGCACAGTCAGTGGGAAGAGAGAGCACAGTCAGTGGGAAGAGAGAGCACAGTCAGTGGGGAAGAGAGAGCACAGTCAGTGGGAGAGAGAGCACAGTCAGTGGGAAGAGAGCACAGTCAGTGGGAAGAGAGAGCACAGTCAGTGGGAAGAGAGAGCACAGTCAGTGGGAAGAGAGAGCACAGTCAGTGGGAGAGAGAGCACAGTCAGTGGGAAGAGGAGAGCACAGTCAGTGGGAGAGAGAGCACAGTCAGTGGGAGAGAGAGCACAGTCAGTGGGAGAGAGAGCACAGTCAGTGGGAGAGAGAGCACAGTCAGTGGGAGAGAGAGCACAGTCAGTGGGAGAGAGAGAGCACAGTCAGTGGGAAGAGAGAGCACAGTCAGTGGGAAGAGAGAGCACAGTCAGTGGGAAGAGAAGCACAGTCAGTGGGAAGAGAGAGCACAGTCAGTGGGAAGAGAGAGCACAGTCAGTGGGAAGAGAAGCACAGTCAGTGGGAAGAGAGAGCACAGTCAGTGGGAGAGAGAGCACAGTCAGTGGGAAGAGAGAGCACAGTCAGTGGGAAGAGAGAGCACAGTCAGTGGGAAGAGAGAGCACAGTCAGTGGGAAGAGAGAGCACAGTCAGTGGGAGAGAGAGCACAGTCAGTGGGAGAGAGACACAGTCAGTGGGAAGAGAGAGCACAGTCAGTGGGAGAGAGAGCACAGTCAGTGGGAAGAGGGAACACAGTCAGTGGGGAGAAACACAAATCAGTAGGCGAGAGAGAACAGTCAGTAGGGAGAGAGTACAGTCAGTGGAGAGAGAGAGCACAGTCAGTGGGGAGAGAGCACAGTCAGTGGGAGATAAGCACAGTCAGTGGGGAGAGAGAGCACAGTCAATAGGGAGAGAGAGCACAGTCAGTGGGGAGAGAGAGCACAGTCAGTGGGGAAAGAGCACAGTCAGTGGGAAGAGAAAGCACAGTCAGTGGGGAGAGAAAGCACAGTCAGTGGGGAGAGAAAGCACAGTCAGTGGGGAGAGAAAGCACAGTCAGTGGGGAGAGGAAGCACAGTCAGTGGGGAGATAGAGCAGTCAATGGAGAGCACAGTGGGGAGAGAGCACAGTGGGGAGAGAGCACAGTGGGGAAAGAGCACAGTCAGTGGGGAGAGAGCGCACAGTCAGTGGGGAGAGAGAGCAGTCAGTGGGGAGAGAGCACAGTGGGGAAAGAACACAGTCAGTGGGGAGAGAGCGCACAGTCAGTGGGGAGAGAGAGCAGTCAGTGGGGAGAGAAAGCACAGTCAGTGTGGAGAGCACACAGTCAGTGGGAAAAGAGAGAGCACAGTCAGTGGGAAGAGTGAGAGAGCACAGTCAGTGGGAAGAGTGAGAGAGAGCACAGTCAGTGGGAAGAGAGAGCACAGTGGGAAAAGAGAGAGAGCACAGTCAGTGGGAAGAGAGAGCACTGTGGGAAGAGTGAGAGAGCACAGTCAGTGGGAAGAGAGAGCACAGTCAGTGGGAAGAGTGAGAGCACAGTCAGTGGGAAGAGTGAGAGAGCACAGTCAGTGGGAAGAGTGAGAGAGAGCACAGTCAGTGGGAAGAGTGAGAGCACAGTGGGAAAAGAGAGAGAGCACAGTCGATGGGAAGAGAGAGCACAGTGGGAAGAGAGAAAGCACAGTCAGTGGGAAGAGAGAGCACAGTCAGTGGGAAGTGAGAGAGAGCACAGTCAGTGGGAAGAGAGAGAGCACAGTCAGTGGGAAGAGAGAGAGCACAGTCAGTGGGAAGAGAGAGCACAGTCAGTGGGAAGAGTGAGAGAGAGCACAGTCAGTAGAAAAAGAGAGAGCACAGTCAGTGGGAAGAGAGAGAGCACAGTGGGAAAAGAGAGAGAGCACAGTCAGTGGGAAGAGAGAGAGAACACAGTCAGTGGGAAGAGAGAGTACAAACAGTGGGGAGAGATAGAGTACAGTCAGTGGTAGGAAGGTTTTAATATAAGAAGAGTACAACACTATGACGGTGGGTAAGTAGATGATTCATTAGGTTTTATACAGTGACTACCTCTCTCTCTCTCTCCCCTCCTGAAGGTACACACCTTCAAGAACTCGTCTTCCTATCTACGACACTGCATGCAGAACATGGTGGCACCCAGATCCACACCGCACTCTCTCTCCCGCTACTTACCACAGCCTCTGAGAGTGCATGGAAGATCTCCTGGCAAGCTCTACAGATCTTTTCCATAGTTCTCACATTGCTGTCACATTCCTCCCCGTTCCTGACAGACACACTGCTGAACAGTGTCAGGAAAGTTATCATGGCCAACCTACAGCAGAAGCTTCGGCTCTCCAATTCGCTGTGTAGACCTCGCCCTGTGCAGTCGCAGCAGCTCTGACTCTCACCTTTACAGTTTCCCTACGATCCCCGTTGGGGTGGGGAAGCTTTGCCGTCAGACAGGACATCTCCACTGCCTCCAATAATAATAAAATATAATTCATGTTAAGCGCTAAACCTATTTGGGTTATTCAGCGCAATACTTTGTGGAGGTTTGATCCTCCGTCTGCTGGGCGCGAGACAGACACGCTCTCTATTTGTACTCACCTATCCTCCTCCAGCCTCCTCCTCGCTGCAGCATTTGCAACCCATGTTTCACACCCATATAAGAGAGTTGGTACCACTATACTTTCGTACATTCCCTTCTTTGCCTCCATGGATAACGTTTTTTGTCTCCACAGATACCTCAACGCACTACTCACCTTTTATCCTTCATCAATTCTATGGTTAACCTCATCCTTCATAAACCCATCCGCTGACACGTCAACTCCCAAATATCTGAAAATATTCACTTCTTCCATACTCTCTCTCTCCAATGTGATATCCAATATTTCTTTATCTAAATCGTTTGATACCCTCATCACCTTACTTTTATCTATGTTCACTTTCAACTTTCTACCTTTACACACCCTCCCAAACTCGTCCACTAACCTTTGCAACTTTTCTTTAGAATCTCCCATAAGCACAGTATCATCAGCAAAAAGTAATTGTGTCAACTCCCATTTTTGCATTTAATTCCCCATAATTTAACCCCACTCCTCTCCCCAACACATTATCATCCCTACTCTGCTTTTAACTGACAAATCCATTCGTTCCTTAGGCTTTCTTACCTTGTTTATCTCACTCCAAAAAAAATTCTTGTTTTCAGCAAAATTTCTTGACAGAGCCTCTCCATTCTTTCATCTGCTCTTCTTTTGCACTCTCTCGCCACTCTCTTCACCTTTCTTTTACTCTGCTCTTCTTACAACACTTCTGTTTTGTAAAAACCTCTCATAAGCTACCTTTTTCTCTTTTATCACTAACTTTACTTCTTCATTCCACCATTCACTCCTCTTTCCTCCTGCACCCACCCTCCTATAGCCACAAACTTCTGCCCCACATT
Organism: Cherax destructor; assembly: GCA_009830355.1. Classification (NCBI taxonomy): domain Eukaryota; kingdom Metazoa; phylum Arthropoda; class Malacostraca; order Decapoda; family Parastacidae; genus Cherax; species Cherax destructor. Next base: position 14,004 of record WNWK01025105.1, read on the forward strand.
CCAATACTGCATTTTTAAAACTATCCCAACTCTCTTCAACCCCCACTACTCATACTTACATTAGCCCACCTTTCTGCCTATAGTTGCTTATATCTCACCCTAACTTCTTCCTCCCTTAGTTTATACATTTTTACCTCTCTCTTACTTGCTGATGCCATTTTCTTTTTGTCCCATCTACGTTTTACTCTAACTGTAGCTACAACTAAATAATGATCCGATATATCCGTTGCCCCTCTATAAACATGTACATCCTGAAGCCTACCCATCAACCTTTCATCCACCAATACATAATCTAACAAACTACTTTCATTATGTGCTATATCATACCTTGTATACTTATTTATCCTCTTTTTCATAAAATATGTATTACTTATTACCAAACCTCTTTCTACACATAGCTCAATTAACGGTTCCCCATTTACATTTACCCCTGGCACCCCAAATTTACCTACTACTCCCTCCACAACATTTTTACCCACTTTAGCATTAAGATCCCCAACCACAATTACTCTCTCACTTGGTTCAAAACTCCCCACACACTCACTCAACATTTCCCAAAAACTCTCTCTCTCCTCTACACTTCTCTCTTCTCCAGGTGCATAAACACTTAATATAACCCACTTTTCACATCCAACCTTTATTTTACTCCACATAATCCTTGAATTTATACATTTATATTCCCTCTGTACCTGCCATAACTGATTATTCAACATTACTGCCACTCCTTCTTTAGCTCTAACTCTATTTGAAACCCCTGACCTAATCCCATTTATTTCTCCCCACCCAAAGTGATTTTTTAGTGGTAAGAAATGAAGAAAGAAAATGGAAAGAGGTAACCAAAATAGTCCACCACCTTGGAGCCTTGTTAGACTGGAGGCACAGCCAGTGGCCCCTCAGAACTCACAATTACTGATGCCAACAATGAAATCCCCCCAACAAACATGCAACACAACCTCATTTATATTTGCTAATATACAGGGCCTTAAGCCATCTACCAACAACAAAATTCCTTTCATTAGTGGACTTCTAGGGAAGTCAAATGCACTGTTTGCAGCCTTCACAGAGACCCACGCAAAAGATTACTTTGACAATGAAATATGGATACCTGGGTACAACCTTTTCAGATGCGACAGAAAGAACAGGCAACAAGGGGCGGTTGGCCTGTACGTCAAAGAGTCCCTCATTTGCACAGAGATACTGAACACCACAAATGATGTAGTTGAAGTTCTGACAATAAAAATCGAGAACCAAAACCTAGTCATTGTACTTGTACATAAGCCACCAGATGCAACTTCCCAACAGTTCAAAGAACAACTATCAAAACTTGACTCCTGTCTGGAAAACTTTCCAGCCCCATCCCCAAACATCTTGCTGCTTGGTGACTTCAATCTTAGACATACAAAATGGAAGAATATAGCAAATAATGTTGTAGCAGAAATAATCCCTGGAGGCAGCTCAGATAAAAAGTCACACACACATGAGCTGCTGAATTTCTGCAACAAACACACCCTAAGTCAGCAGATAGTGGAGCCAACGAGATTAGAGAACACACTAGACCTTATCTTCACAAATAATGAGGACCTGGTAAGAAACATAACAATATCAAAAACAACAAATTCTGATCACAATCTTATCGAAGTCCAGATGTACATGCACAGGAGTCCTCATCAGCAAAACGCATATAGCTATGAGGGTACCTTTACCAAATTCAACTTCAACAACAAGAACATCAACTGGGATCTGGTAAACTATGCCCTAAATGAAACATGTTGGGAAGATATCTTGAATTACATGGACCCTAACCAGTGCCTTGAAAAGATCAACCTCCTGGTAGCTGAAGTATCTTCAAGCCATATTCCTCTACGAAAAAAGAAGAGAAGTAAACAGGAGAGAGAGAGAGAGAGAGAGAGAGAGAGAGAGAGAGAGAGAGAGAGAGAGAGAGAGAGAGAGAGAGAGAGAGAGACGCTCCCTATACAGGAGAAGACGAAGAATCACTGAGCTCCTCAAGAATGCCGGACTATCTGATTCACGGAAGGAAGCGCTAACCAGGGAAGTGGAAAATATTGAGCTGAAATTAAAGGACTCACAGGATCCAGTTGAGTCAAGAGGAGCTAAAAGCGATTAGTGAAATTGAAAGAAATTCGAAATATTTCTTTTCATATGCCAAAAACAAGGCAAAAACCACTTCTAGTATAGGGCCCCTGCTCAGACAAGACGGATCTTACACAGAAGACAACAAAGAAATGAGTGAGATACTGAAATCTCAATATGACTCTTGTGTTCAGCGAACCACTAATCCGTCAAAACCCTGCCAATATATGCCAAATTTCTGACATAATCCTAACTCCTCTAGACTTTGAGAAAGCCATCGACGACATGCCCATGCACTCAGACCCAGACTCGTGGAAATCTGTGTTCATTAAGAACTGCAAGAAACCCCTCTCACAGGACCTAAGTATACTATGGAGAAGGAGCTTAGACACAGGCGAGATTCCACAGTCACTAAAAACAACGGATATAACCCCACTCCATAAAGGTGGCAGCAAAGCAGTAGCTAAGAACTATAGACCAATAGCTTTAACGTCCTGTATCATAAAAATCTTTGAAAGAGTTCTAAGAAGCAGGATAGCAAACCACCTGGACTCCCAAAAATTGCACAACCCAGGGCATCAAGGTTTCAGAGCAGGTCGCTCCTGCCTCTCGCAACTGCTAGACCACTATGATATGGTCTTAGATGCTCTGGAAAACAAGCAGAATGCAGATGTAGTATACATAGATTTTGCAAAAGCCTTTGACAAGTGCGATCATGGTGTAATAGCACACAAAATGCGTGCTAAAGGGATAACTGGCAAAGTAGGCAGATGGATCTTCAACTTCCTAACCAATCGAACACAAAGAGTAGTGGTAAACAGAGTTAAATCGGATGCTGCCATAGTGAAGAGCTCTGTCCCACAAGGCACAGTACTCGCACCTATCCTGTTCCTCATTCTCATGTCAGACATAGACAGAGATGTAAACCACAGCACTGTATCATCCTTTGCAGACGATACTAGGATCTGCATGAGAGTGTCATCCATTGAGGACACAGCAAATCTCCAAGAAGATATAAACCAAGTTTTCCAATGGGCAACAGAGAACAATATGATGTTCAATGAAGACAAATTGCAACTACTCCGTTATGGAAAACTGGAGGAAATAATAGCTAGGACTGAGTATATTACAAACTCCAATCACACAATAGAGCGGAAAAGTAATGTGAAGGACCTGGGTGTGGTAATGTCCGAAGACCTCACCTTCAAGGACCACAACAATGCCACTATTACATCTGCGAGGAAACTGATAGGATGGATAATGAGAACATTCAAGACAAGAGATGCCAAGCCAATGATGATCCCTTTTAAATCACTTGTTCTCTCTAGGCTAGAATACTGCTGTACATTAACATCCCCATTCAAGGCAGGTGAAATTGCAGATCTAGAGAATGTACAGAGAACCTTTACTGCACATATAAGTTCCATCAAACACCTTAACTACTGGGAACGCCTGGAAGCACTAGACTTATATTCACTGGAGCGCAGGCGAGAGAGATATATCATAATCTACACCTGGAAGATTCTGGAGGGACTGGTCCCTAATATGCACACAGAAATCACTCCATACGAAAGCAAAAGACTTAGCAGACGGTGCAACGTACCCCCAGTGAAAAGTAGGGGCGCCACTGGTACACTAAGAGAAAACACAATAAGTGTCGGGGGCCCAAGACTGTTCAACAGCCTCCCACCAGCCATAAGGGGCATTACCAGTAGACCTCTGGTTGCCTTCAAGAGGGAGCTGGACAGATACCTAAAGTCAGTGCCAGATCAGCCGGGCTGTGGTTCGTACGTTGGACTACGTGCAGTCAGCAGTAACAGCCTCGTTGATCAGGCCCTGATCCACCGGAAGGCCTGGTCATAGACCGGCCGCGAGGACGTCGATCCCGGAATGCCCTCCAGGTAGACTCCAGGTACCTCCTTCAGCTTTGTCTCACTTAAAGCCAGGACATCCAGCTTCTTTTCATTCATAACATCTACAATCATCTCTTTCTTATCATTCGCACAACATCCACACACATTCAGACATCCTACTTTAACTGTTTTCTTCTTTTTCTTTTTAGTAACTCTATACAGGAAAAGGGGTTACTAGCCCATTGTTCCCGGCATTTTAGTTGACTTTTACAACACGCATGACTTACGGAGGAAAGATTCTTATTCCACTTCCCATGGATATGAAAGGAAAAGCAATAAGAACAAGAACTATTAAGATAAAATCAAAGAAAATTCAGATGAATGTGTATACATAAACGTGTACATGTATGTGTAGTGTGACCTAGGTGTAAGTAGAAGTAGCAAGACGTACCTGAAATCTTGCATGTTTATGAGACAGAAAAAAGACACCAGCAATCCTACCATCATGTAAAACATAGAGGCTTTTGTTTTACACTCACTTGGCAGGACGGTAGTACCTACCTGGGTGGTTGCTGTCTACCGACCTATTATATATATATATATATATATATATATATATATATATATATATATATATATATATATATATATATATATATATGTCGTGCCGATTAGGTAAAACTTACGATTTTGGCTTAAATAGCAACGCTCATCTTGCCATATAAGACAAGCGAAAATTTGTGTATGTAATAATTTCGCAAAAATCATTCTGAACCTAACGAAAAAATATATTTCATTGTGTTTGTTTATTATTAAATTATTGTAAACGTATCTAAAATATATTTAGTTGGGTTAGGCTAAATTAAATTGCACTTGTTATAATAAGGTTAGGTAAGTTTTCAAAGTTTCTTTTGGTGCAAAATTAAAAATGTTTACATTAACATTAATGAAAAAAAAATATATTTGAACGTACAAGAACTTTTTTTAGAAAGGACTTAATTTTAAATGAGTTCTTGTTAATTGACCAGTTTTAAGTATTAGGCACGACATACATACATATATGCAAAAAGATCACAGTAAACAGGTGATATCAAAATATGCAAGACAACCACTATGAAAAATAGAGATTCAGCCTTTCGTGACTACTCACATTATCAAGGAATGTGAGTAGTCACGAAGCGCTGGAATTCCTCTATTTTTCATAGTGGTTGTCTTGCATACATATATATATATATATATATATATATATATATAATATATATATATATATATATATATATATATATATATATATATATATATATATATATATATATATATATATATATATATATATATATATATATATATATATATATATAATAATATATATATATATATATATTAGTGTACCCACGAACGAGTGGTATTGATCAATAACAACACTGCTACTAGCCAAGGAGTCGTACCTATGCTGCTTTGGCCCGCGTCATGGTGGGCGAAAACACGTGACACTAGTCCATGGGACCACACGAGGATTGTGTGGTCATGTGTTTTCGCTCACCATGAGGAGGGCCAAAGCAGCATGGGTTCGACTCCTTGGCTAGTGGCAGTGTTGTTATTGTGTTATGTGGGATCTTGGAGATAAAGGTAGTCACAAGGAAAGTCACAGATGGATAGTCAACGTATATATTAAGTAAGAGAGGAGCAGTACCCAGCGCCACAGACCTGTTCAGTTATACGCCTAGTGCGGAGTGAGAGAGTGTTCAGTTATACGCCTAGTGCGGAGTGAGTGTGTGTTCAATTATACGCCTAGTGTGGAGTGAGAGTGTCTTCAGTTATATGCCTAGTGCGGAGTGAGAGAGTGTTCAGTTATACGCCTAGTGCGGAGTGAGTGTGTTCAGTTATACGCCTAGTGCGGAGTGAGTGTGTTCAGTTATACGCCTAGTGCGGCGTGAGTGTTCAGTTATACGCCTAGTGCTGAGTGAGTGTTCAGTTATACGCCTAGTGCGGAGTGAGAGTGTTCAGTTATACGCCTAGTGTAGAGTGTGTGTTCAGGTATACGCCTAGTGCGGAGTGAGAGAGTGTTCAGTTATACGCCTAGTGCGGAGTGAGTGTTCAGTTATACGCCTAGTGCGGAGATAGTGATCAGTTATACGCCTAGTGCGGAGTGAGTGTTCAGTTATACGCCTAGTGCGGAGTGAGAGAGTGTTCAGTTATACGCCTAGTGCGGAGTGAGTGTTCAGTTATACGCCTAGTGCGGAGTGAGAGTGTGTTCAGTTATACGCCTAGTGCGGAGTGAGAGTGTGTTCAGTTATACGCCTAGTGCGGAGTGAGTGTTCAGTTATACGCCTAGTGCGGAGTGAGTGAGTGTTCAGTTATACGCCTAGTGCGGAGTGAGTGTTCAGTTATACGCCTAATGCGGAGTGACAGTGTGTTCAGTTATACGCCTAGTGTGGAGTAAGAGAGTGTTCAGTTATACGCCTAGTGCGGAGTGACAGTGTGTTCAGTTATACGCCTAGTGTGGAGTGACAGTGTGTTCAGTTATACGCCTAGTGTGGAGTGAGAGAGTGTTCAGTTATACGCCTAGTGCGGAGTGAGAGAGTGTTCAGTTATACGCCTAGTGCGGAGTGACAGTGTGTTCAGTTATACGCCTAGTGTGGAGTGACAGTGTGTTCAGTTATACGCCTAGTGTGGAGTGAGAGAGTGTTCAGTTATACGCCTAGTGCGGAGTGAGAGAGTGTTCAGTTATACGCCTAGTGCGGAGTGAGTGTTCAGTTATACGCCTAGTGCGGAGTGAGAGAGTGTTCAGTTATACGCCTAGTGTGGAGTGAGAGAGTGTTCAGTTATACGCCTAGTGCGGAGTGAGAGTGTGTTCAGTTATACGCCTAGTGTGGAGTGAGAGAGTGTTCAGTTATACGCCTAGTGCGGAGTGAGAGTGTGTTCAGTAATACGCCTAGTGTGGAGTGAGAGAGTGTTCAGTTATATGCCTAGTGCGGAGTGAGAGAGTGTTCAGTTATACGCCTAGTGCGGAGTGAGAGTGTGTTCAGTTATACGCCTAGTGTGGAGTGAGAGAGTGTTCAGTTATATGCCTAGTGCGGAGTGAGAGAGTGTTCAGTTATACGCCTAGTGCGGAGTGAGAGAGTGTTCAGTTATATGCCTAGTACGGAGTGAGAGAGTGTTCAGTTATATGCCTAGTGCGGAGTGAGAGTGTGTTCAGTTATACGCCTATGTGGAGGAGAGAGTGTTCAGTTATACGCCTAGTGCGGAGTGAGAGAATGTTCAGTTATACGCCTAGTGTGGAGTGAGAGAGTGTTCAGTTATATGCCTAGTGCGGAGTGAGAGAGTGTTCAGTTATACGCCTAGTGCGGAGTGAGAGAGTGTTCAGTTATATGCCTAGTGCGGAGTGAGAGAGTGTTCAGTTATATGCCTAGTACGGAGTGAGAGAGTGTTCAGTTATATGCCTAGTGCGGAGTGAGAGAGTGTTCAGTTATACGCCTAGTGCGGAGTGAGAGAGTGTTCAGTTATACGCCTAGTGCGGAGTGAGAGTGTTCAGTTATACGCATAGTGCGGAGAGAGAGTGTTCAGTTATATGCCTAGTGCGGAGTGAGAGAGTGTTCAGTTATATGCCTAGTGCGGAGTGAGAGAGTGTTCAGTTATATGCCTAGTGCGGAGTGAGAGAGTGTTCAGTTATACGCCTAGTGCGGAGTGAGAGAGTGTTCAGTTATATGCCTAGTACGGAGTGTTCAGTTATATGCCTAGTACGGAGTGAGAGAGTGTTCAGTTATATGCCTAGTGCGGAGTGAGAGAGTGTTCAGTTATACGCCTAGTGCGGAGTGAGAGTGTTCAGTTATACGCCTAGTGCGGAGTGAGAGAGTGTTCAGTTATACGCCTAGTGCGGAGTGAGAGAGTGTTCAGTTATACGCCTAGTGCGGAGTGAGAGAGTGTTCAGTTATATGCCTAGTACGGAGTGAGAGAGTGTTCAGTTATATGCCTAGTGCGGAGTGAGAGAGTGTTCAGTTATATGCCTAGTACGGAGTGAGAGAGTGTTCAGTTATATGCCTAGTACGGAGTGAGAGAGGCCTCTGACGTAGCACTCACATGGTGGGGGTCTCTGACGTCACAAGTAACAAGGGATCACAAATGTAATACACTACACAACTATAACAATATGCTTCAGTACATATTACTGACAATTGACACCAGAGGTGGACCCCATCCTATATATATATATATACACACACACACACACACACTTGCTGTCTACACCTCTTCCATTTTTATAAAGCTACTACTACAGTTTCAACCTCACCACCTACATGTCACACCAGGACAACGAGATACGGCCAATTGATCCTAAAAGAAGAGAACGGTAAATGCAAACATCTGCTTACATCCATATAGCTTACAAAGAGCTGATAAGATTCTGGATAAAAAAGACACTATTAGAAGATTTAAAGAATGGTCTATGCATGTACAGTATATCACCAATAAATTGCTGAAGGTTAGAAAAACAGAGGAGCAGCCAGACAAAACAGACTGTAAACAAAATATTTAAGGAATAAAACAAGGCGAGAGAGGGGGATGGGGTGAGGAGAAGGGGGAATAGAAGTGGAATCATGAGTGATCAATGAGGCTCTAAGTTCATAATAGTGAAATGTAACACTGGCAGGATAACTGGATATCGAGGCAAGAGTACAACCCTGGTAAGATAACTAGATACTGGGGCAAGAGTACAACACTGGTAAGATAACTAGATACTGAAGCAAGAGAACAACACAGGCAGGATAACTAGATAATGAGGCAAGAGAATAGCACTGGCAGGATAACTAGATAAATCAAGACCGAAAACCAGAACACCGGCTTCTAGATTGAAGGACTGACCACTACTGTCTACTGTCTTCTCTGCATAGTGCTGCACGACTGACCACTACTGTCTACTGTCTTCTCTGCATAGTGCTGCACGACAGACCACTACTGTCTACTGTCTTCTGTGCATAGTGCTGCACGACTGACCACTACTGTCTACTGTCTACTGTGCATAGTGCTGCACGACTGATCACTACTGTCTACTGTCTTCTGTGCATAGTGCTGCACGACTGACCCCTACTGTCTACTGTCTTCTGTGCATAGTGCTGCACGACTGACCACTACTGTCTACTGTCTACTGTGCATAGTGCTGCACGACTAATCACTACTGTCTACTGTCTTCTGTGCATAGTGCTGCACGACTAACAACTACTGTCCACTGTCTTCTGTGCATAGTGCTGCATGACTAACCACTACTGTCCAGTGTCTTCTGTGCATAGTGCTGCACGACTAACCACTACTGTCTACTGTCTTCTGTGCATAGTGCTGCACGACTGACCACTACTGTCTACTGTCTTCTGCGCATAGTGCTGCACGACTGACCACTACTGTCCAGTGTCTTCTGTGCATAGTGCTGCATGACTAACCACTACTGTCTACTGTCTTCTGTGCATAGTGCTGCACGACTAACCACTACTGTCTACTGTCTTCTGTGCATAGTGCTGCACGACTAACCACTACTGTCCAGTGTCTTCTGTGCATAGTGCTGCACGACTAACCACTACTGTCTACTGTCTTCTGTGCATAGTGCTGCACGACTAACCACTACTGTCCACTGTCTTCTGTGCATAGTGCTGCACGACTGACCACTACTGTCTACTGTCTTCTGTGCATAGTGCTGCACGACTAACCACTACTGTCCACTGTCTTCTGTGCATAGTGCCGCACGACTGACCACTACTGTCCACTGTCTTCTATGCATAGTGCTGCTCGACTGATCACTACTGTCTACTGTCTTCTGTGCATAGTGCTGCACGACTGACCACTACTGTCTACTGTCTTCTGTGCTACTAGTGCTGCAGTACGACTGACCACTACTGTCTACTGTCTACTGTGCATAGTGCTGCACGACTAACCACTACTGTCTACTGTCTTCTGTGCATAGTGCTGCACGACTAACCACTACTGTCCACTGTCTTCTGTGCATAGTGCTGCATGACTAACCACTACTGTCCAGTGTCTTCTGTGCATAGTGCTGCACGACTAACCACTACTGTCTACTGTCTTCTGTGCATAGTGCTGCACGACTGACCACTACTGTCACTGTCTTCTGCGCATAGTGCTGCACGACTGACCACTACTGTCCAGTGTCTTCTGTGCATAGTGCTGCATGACTAATCACTACTGTCTACTGTCTTCTGTGCATAGTGCTGCACGACTAACCACTACTGTCTACTGTCTTCTGTGCATAGTGCTGCACGACTAACCACTACTGTCCAGTGTCTTCTGTGCATAGTGCTGCACGACTAACCACTACTGTCTACTGTCTTCTGTGCATAGTGCTGCACGACTAACCACTACTGTTCACTGTCTTCTGTGCATAGTGCTGCACGACTGACCACTACTGTCTACTGTCTTCTGTGCATAGTGCTGCACGACTAACCACTACTGTCCACTGTCTTCTGTGCATAGTGCCGCACGACTGACCACTACTGTCCACTGTCTTCTATGCATAGTGCTGCTCGACTGACTACTACTGTCTACTGTCTTCTGTGCATAGTGCTGCACGACTAACCACTACTGTCCACTGTCTTCTGTGCATAGTGCTGCATGATTGACCACTACTGTCAGTGTTCTGCGCATAGTGCTGCATGACTGACCACTACTGTCCATGTCTGCGCATAGTGCTGCATGACTGACCACTACTGTCCAGTGTCTTCTGCGCATAGTGCTGCATGACTGACCACTACTGTCTTCTGCGCATAGTGCTGCATGACTGACCACTACTGTCAGTTCTGCGCATAGTGCTGCCGACTGACCACTACTGTCCTTCTGCGCATAGTGCTGCATGACTGACCACTACTGTCTTCTGCGCATAGTGCTGCATGACTGACCACTACTGTCTTCTGCGCATAGTGCTGCATGACTGACCACTACTGCCCTTTTCTGCGCATAGTGCTGCACGACTGACCACTACTGTCTTCTGCGCATAGTGCTGCATGACTGACCACTACTGTCTTCTGCGCATAGTGCTGCATGACTGACCACTACTGTCAGTGTCTTCTGCGCATAGTGCTGCATGACTGACCACTACTGCCCTTCTGCGCATAGTGCTGCATGACTGACCACTACTGTCTTCTGCGCATAGTGCTGCATGACTGACCACTACTGTCTTCTGCGCATAGTGCTGCATGACTGACCACTACTGTCTTCTGCGCATAGTGCTGCATGACTGACCACTACTGTCTTCTGCGCATAGTGCTGCATGACTGACCACTACTGTCCAGTGTTTCTGCGCATAGTGCTGCATGACTGACCACTACTGTCTTCTGCGCATAGTGCTGCATGACTGACCACTACTGTCTTCTGCGCATAGTGCTGCATGACTGACCACTACTGTCTTCTGCGCATAGTGCTGCATGACTGACCACTACTGTCTTCTGCGCATAGTGCTGCATGACTGACCACTACTGTCTTCTGCGCATAGTGCTGCATGACTGACCACTACTGTCTTCTGCGCATAGTGCTGCATGACTGACCACTACTGTCCAGTGTGTTCTGCGCATAGTGCTGCATGACTGACCACTACTGTCTTCTGCGCATAGTGCTGCATGACTGACCACTACTGTCTTCTGCGCATAGTGCTGCATGACTGACCACTACTGTCTTCTGCGCATAGTGCTGCATGACTGACCACTACTGTCTTCTGCGCATAGTGCTGCATGACTGACCACTACTGTCTTCTGCGCATAGTGCTGCACTTCTCATCATCTACCATTCTCTTATATCTCAGCAAAACAACTTCACATAAAGATATACAGGTACAAGACATGTGCCTAACACCTCATCTTGACAGTGTTGTATTCCATTACTGTAATGATACCTAGGTGTTGTACATGTGTCTTATTCAACGACTTATATTACGAATGGTTTAGGACGCACTCTTCATGTCAGCACTATTGTATAAATAACAGTTTGTAATCAGATCCATCCTGAAGATGAGCATACCGAAGTATGAACAGAGAGATAAGTAGATAAGAATAGATAAGAACAGGCAAGATCATGAAGTACACGATGCTCATAGATTTGTAATGTGAGGAATATGGTGTAGGGGACCTTGTTGAACGTTAGTCAGGACAGCCAAGGGAATGCATTATTAGTGCTGCTAGATAATAGTTTGAGATGTGACTAGGAGCTAAGACTCGACTCCTGCATACCACTCAGCAGGTACACAAATACCTAGGATGGAGACCAAAGCTAAGTTAAACAAATGTTTCCAGTGAGGGACCTACTGATGTACACTGCGCCACACCTGGTACACCCCAGCCATAGCAGGATACAACTGTATGCATTATTATTATTATGATGATGATTATTATTATTATTACTGCAAAGCGCTTAACCCGGAGGGCCATAAGTACCTGGAGAATGGGTGGTAATCAAGTCTGACCCAAGAAAAGTAAGAGTAGCTACCTATCTCTCCCACATTTCCCCTCTCCATTAGTTCCTGCCATCTGTTGCTACAACACACCCCTTCTCCCATACTACCCTCCTACTACTCCCATCCCTTCCCCTTCCATTACCCTCCCCTACCTCCATTCCTTCCCTTCCCCTCCCCAACCACACCCAGGACATTCCTACCCCTCCTTTTCACCCACTCACCCCCATCTTTACCTCCACTAACCAACCTACGCCGGTTCAATCTATCACAAGAGACAAGACATCCCACACCGCGAAATTTATAATAAATGCAAAGAAATTAATGAGAGGATATGATTAATTATGCGAAAGAGCACGTAAGGAAGACAGAATGAGCTTAGGCGCATGTCAGCAACGTATTAGTGTTCTCGTCACATCTGGAGGGAACATGCCACTTAGAATAACATTCCCTGTGAAAACACAAAATATTGGCACACGAAAGAGAGAAAACTAACAAATTGTCAAGAAGAATTTAAAAATGCTAATAATGTAAGACTTCCTACAGTCTTTCCTAAGACTTGATTAAGCTCCTCATGAACTGCCAAATACAGATTTTAAGTTGAACTGGAATATTTTGCACTAATGATAAGATTACAAACAAGTTGCACTAAACCTAGAACAAGTAACTTGTCATTGAACAACTTTACTCCACCACTAATAATAACCTTCAAGTCTTTAATATAAATGAAGCTTTTTTGGAATGAATCACCAAAATTTATGAGTGGTTGTGCGCCCATAAGCCTAGGCTAGGCTCTGGCCAACACTCGAGTGCTTTGTTTACATATATGAAGTTCACTGATTATCATGTTAAAGGGACAAAGCCTAGTAAACTGATGTACAACACCTCAGTGCTAGAATGATACATGAGTGCTTCCTAAACATTAATGTTGGTATTAATGTTGGTAGAATTACCGAAAATGTTAGGTAAAAGGACACAGGTGCAACTAATGTGACATTTTTATTGTGGCAACGTTTCGCTCTCCAGGAGCTTTGACAAAGCTCCTGGAGAGCGAAACGTTGCCACAATAAAAATGTCACATTAGTTGTACCTGTGTTCTTTTACCTATTATTCATGATCAACATTGTTGTCATAACTGTTTATATAACTGACTGACATATATACAAATATATATACACTGTCCAGCATCCATTATGAATATATTACTATGAGGATAATAACGTATACCTGCTGTTGATTACATTTTGTTATAGGTGAAGAGTAAGTTATTATGACTTATAATGGCGTGTCAATCACATGTACACGCCATAATGGCGTGTCAATCACATGTACACGCCATAATGGCGTGTCAATCACATGTACACGCCATAATGCCGTGTCAATCACATGTACACGCCATAATGCCGTGTCAATCACATGTACACGCCATAATGGCGTGTCAATCACATGTACACGCCACACAGCAAAACTTAATACATATAAACGATTACATTTTGTACAGTAATTACTGATAAATGTATTAAAATAACCATTTATATATCATCCATAAGTCAAGGTAACCAAATATAATGTTCTGCCGACACCTGCCTTCTACTCTCCCTTCATACTGCCTTCTACTCTCCCTTTACACTGCCTCCTACTCCCTTTACATTGCCTCCTACTTCTTATACTGCTTTCTGCTTCCTTTACACTGTTCCTACTTATCCTTTACACTGTTTTCTTCCTTTTACACTGTTCTTTCTCTTTATAATTTCTCCTACTTTCCTTTAACTGCTTTTTATTTCCTTTAGCACTGCTCTCCACTTCCTTTTACACTGTTTCTCATTCTCCTTTACACTGCTTCCTACTTCCTTTACACTGTTCCACTTTCCTTTATACTGTTTCTACTTCCTTTATACTGTTTTCTGTTTTCCTTATACATGCTTTTACTCTCCTTTACACTGCTTTTACTTCCTTACACTGCCTCCTACTTCTCCTTTAACTGCTTCCTATTCCTTTAACTTTTCTACTCCTTTACACTGCTTCCTACTTCTTACACTGCTCTACTTCCTTAAAACTGCTCTCATACTCTCAATTTATACTGCATTCTATCTCCTTTATACTGCTTCTACTTCCTTTATACTGCATCCTAATCTCCTTCATAATGCCTCCTTCCTGTTTTCTACTTCCCTTCATATGCTCCTTCCTGTTTCTACTTTCTTCATACTGCTTTTCCTGTCTTCTACTTCTTCATATGCTCTTCTTGCCTTTCTGCTCTCCTTCATACTGCTCTTCCTGTTTTCTACTTCATCTGTTTCCTGTTTTCTACTTCTCCTTTCATATTGCTTCCTTCCTGTTTCTACTTTTCATATCTGCTCTCCTTCCTGCTTCTATTCCTTTTATACTGTTCCTTTCCTGCTTTTCTACTTCTCCTTCATACTGCCTCCTTCCTTTTCTACTCTCCTTCATACTGCCTCCTTCCTGTCTTCTACTTCCTTCATACTGCCCCTTCCTG
>WNWK01025106.1:0-28886 GCA_009830355.1 Cherax destructor
CCCTCTGCTCAAAATTCTCCTCACCAACTTTAATAGGACCCATGACCACAACACAAGACACAGATCACTTTTTGTTATACCCCGTGTTCATATCAACCTATGTAAAAATTCTATGCACATAAAGGGCCCCAGAATCTGGAATTCATTACCAGTAAATATTAAGATAATCTTGTCTGAAAATCAATTTAAGACTCAACTCAAAAACCAGCTACTCACCCAAAACTAAATGATCATACTATAAACTACTTTGAAAAATGCTCATTATTACTTTCCTATACGATAATCTCAATTCTTAATAATATGTTACTATTATGTCAAAAATGCTCAATGTTATTTTCCTTAAGATAATCTCAATTCCATATTATCATTCAAGAATCTTAACACCTGTAACAATCTAATATCATTATATAATAATTTAAACAGTAAAATTTCATCATATTGTAATTTTGAAAATAATTTTTAACTAGAATAAACTCAATAAATTTTTCTAATATTAAGTACATAGTCTTTAAGGAATAGAATAAGCTGCCCCTAATGCCATGACATGTCAGTGGCTCTCCTTGCACTCAATTTACATTGTAACTACCGATACCTATGTAATCTGCAATCTGCAATGAAATAAAACTTTACTTTACTCTTGGCTTGGGGTGGCGGCCATTTTTGTTGATGTTCGGCGAGTGATGTGGAGGCAGCAATGGGTGGTGTGGGTTGCGTCCTATTTGCTAGGATGAGGAGATACTGTACTGGTATTAAAGTTCCCCTCACCTTTGTTGTGAGTCCTGGCTTGATTAATGGATTTTCTTCTGTTGTACTGATCCTTGGCCATTGACAGTGGGTTCAGGTGGCTTGTTGAGTATGGGTAGTGGGCAGAAATAGAGAAGATTACCTTCACTTGGCAGTGGGGTGACAACAAAACTTCTTGGTTGGTTGATTCTAATGTGTGAATTTCGGTGGTTTAGGTGATTTCTGCAGCTGATTTATATCATTTTGGGTCTCCACTTCATTAGTGTTATATGCATCTTTGCTAGGCCATCACAGGGTTGACAGTATCCTCAGGTGGTTGTAAAACAACCCTGCTCTTTCCAGTGTTCACTGTAGATTCCCTCCTTTTACACACCCTCCCAAATTCGTCCACCAACCTTTGCAACTTTTCTTCAGAATCTCCTAAAAGCAGTCTCATCAGCAAAAAGCAATGGTGACACTCCCATTTTGTGTTAGATTCCTAATCTTTCAATCCCACACCTATTGCCAACACTTGCAATCACTTCTCCTACAACCCCATATGAATAATAATAATAATAATAATAATATAATAATATTTTTATTTCGATGCATGTTACAAGTGTACACTGTTATTGGTAGTTACAATTATAAAACTGTAATGCAAGGAGAGCCACTGGCATGCCATGGCATTAGGGGCAGTTTATTTTAAAGACTTATTCACTAAGTACTTAATGCTAAAGAAATTGATTGAGTTTATTCTAGTTCTGTATTATTTTAAATTATAATATGATTATATATACTATTAAAAGACAATACAAGAGAAATTGGTTGAGTTTATCTAGTGGTATATTTTATTTCAAGTTACAGTATGTTGATGCTATACTAGTATAATAACAATACTAGAAAAATTTATTGAGTTTCTTCTAGTTATATATTTTATTTCAAATTAAGAAAATGATGATACTATAAGATTTTAAATGACAATATGATGATCTGAAATTACAACAAGTGTTAAGGAGGATGAACATATCAAATTGAGATTATCTAAAGTAAAATAATATTGGGTTTGAAAGTTTGTTACAGTATGAGTATTTAGTATAGGGTGAGTAGGTGATTTTTGAGAAGAGTCTTGAATAGATTTTCCGACAAGGTTAACTTAATATTTACTGGTAATGAATTCCAGATTCTGGGGCCCTTTATGTGCATAGAATTTTTACATTGGTTAGTATGGACTCTGGGTATGTCAAATAGTGATCTGTGTCTTGTGTCATGGTCGTGGGACCTATTAACCCTTTGGGGGTCGACAGGCCTTCTCAGGAAAGTGTTCCTGGGGTCGAAATTTTTTTGGAAAAAAAAAAATTAATTTTTTCTTATGAAATGATAGAGAATCTTTTTCCGATCATAACGCCACCAAAATTATGAAATTTGATCGAAAACTAACGGAATTATGCTTTCGCGAAGTTAGCGGTAGCCATGACACTTACGCATCGGCGATTTTGCCCACTTTGAGCCCTCTTTTCGACAAATTCCACTGTTTCAGTCTCCTAAAATTATAGCTATTTCGCTAGAACTCCATTTTTTCTATCGATTGAGTACAAGAAACCACCTATTTACCAATTTCATCTACCCAAAATAGTGGTCAGAATATGGCAATTTTCCAATTTCACGCAAATTTCAAACGATGCCAATTTCAAAATAGGGTCCAGAGTAAACAAGGCAGACATTCCTGGCACTAAAAAAACATGTTCTCTATTCATTAGTCACGTCTCCAGGCCCCTGTTCCATTACTTTTGCTTTTCATTTTGAATTTTTATTCTCACAAAAATAGAAGATTTACTGTTATGTATACAACTGCATCATTGTAAAATGGTATAAATAATATCAGAGCACTTGTGCATGAATATAAGACTCGCCAGTTGATGTTTATTGGAGGCATGGTGTGATTTGTTTACTCTTGAACATCGTCAAAAATCGAACATTTTCGCTACTTTGAGCTCAATTTCAAGGTACTTGTCTTTGTCATACCAATCCAAATCATCTCTATTTCTGTAATATATCTTCCATTCTATCAAATGAGACCACGAAAACGAGAATACATCAATAAAAACCATACGAAAATCGACTGCAAAGTCGCTGTTTTAATCGAAAAAAACGGTCAGAGTTTTTTTTCTCTCATTATGCAGTGTGTACTGCAGGATTTTTTTTATACTGCGCACACTGACCACACAGACCCATTCTTTCATATGTATGCCTACCAGACGTTTTCTGCTTAAATTGAGGCCGCTAGAATTTGGGCGTACTAGTACGGCACCAACCCCTGCTCGTAAAACGTACTAGTACGGCACCGACCCCCAAAGGGTTAAAGTTGTTGAGGTGAATTTTAAGCGGAGGGTTGATATTAGCATGTAGAGTTTTATGTATGTAGAAGGCACATGAATAGGTATGAATATTTTTTTATGGTGAGTAGTTTTAAGGTTCTGAATATAGGTGGAGTATGCTGTCTAGAGTGGGAATTTGTTATCATCCTGACTGCAGCCTTTTGCTGGGTTATGAGTGATCTAAGGTGATTTAATGTTGTTGAGCCCTATGCACAGATTCCATAGGTGAGATAAGGGTAGATAAGAGAATGATATAGTGCAATGAGAGCTGGTTGTGGCACATAATAGCGTATCTTAGATAATATACCTACTGTCCTTGAGATTTTCTTGGAAATTTGTTGTATGTGTGTTTGGAATTTAAGACTACTGTCAAGGTGGATTCCTAGGAATTTTTCCTCTGTGAGTCTTGTGATGGGTGAACCATTTAGCGTTATGTTAAGTGGAACATTTGTAGCTTTGTTTCCAAACTGAATGAAGTAGGTCTTGTCCGTATTGAGAGTAAGCTTATTTGTCATCATCCATGTTGATATTTTCTGTAATTCGACATTAACTGTGTTGGCTAGTATGACTGGATTTGGGTGAAAGAAGACATATGTTGTGTCATCTGCAAACAAAATGGGTTTGAGTAGTTGTGATGCATTCGGTAGGTCGTTTATGTAAATGAAGAATAGGAGTGGCCCCAGGACACTACCTTGAGGGACACCGACTGTAATTTTTTGTGTGGAAGAGTTCTCTCCATTTGTGTACACGTACTGACTTCTGTTGCTAAGGTATGACTTTAGGTAGTTGAGGGGGTGCCCCCTAATACCATAGTGCGCTAATTTTGTGAGCAATAAATCATGGTCGACTGTATCAAATGCTTTGCGTAGGTCTATGAAGATTCCCAGCGGAACTTTTAACTCTAACATGTGTGTTATAGCATCGTTTGTGCTCTTGTTGGTCCTGAATCCAAATTGACAGGGGTTTAGTACATTGTGTGAGACGAGGTAGGAATAGATCTGTTTATGAATTAATTTTTCGAAGATTTTAGAAAGCAGTGGTAAATTTGAGATTGGTCTATAATTGGTCAAGTCAGTTTGGTCACCTCCTTTGTGGATCGGGGTGACCCTAGCTATTTTGAGAATTGATGGGAAGGTAGAAGATTCAATGGATTTATTGAATAATGCTGCTATAATTGGTGACAGTACGTGTGAAGCTTTTTTGTACATAAAGTGTGGTAAGCTGTTTGTCTCCTGCTTTGTTTTTAACCCTTTGACTGTTTCGGACGTATATATACGTCTTACGAGCCAATGTTTCGGACGTATTTATATGCCTAAATTCTAGCGGCCTCAAATCAAGCAGGAGAAAGCTGGTAGGCCCACATGTGTAAGAATGGGTCTGTGTGGTCAGTGTGCGCAGTATAAAAAAATCCTGCAGCAAGCAGTACATAATGAGAAAAAAAAAACTCTGACCATGTTTTTGGATTAAAACGCCGACTTTGAGGTGTATTTTCGTATAGTATTTATAGTTGTATTCTCTTTTTCATGGTCTTATTTGATAGAATGGAAATAGTACAGTAGAACGTCATTTAGCACGATAGTTACGTTCCTGAAAAAGTCGTGTTAGATAATTTCGTCTTAAATAATTAACAGAACTTATGGGAAAAATAGGGTTACGTGTTTGAGAGTCCCCAAAAAGCCAAACAAGTTTTTTTAGACCAACATATCTTGCAAAAATTGAAGGCGAATATGTAATTTTAGTTCATTGTCATGATCTATTACTGCTTAAGACTACAAATGCAATAGAAATAATAGTATTTCTTACCTTAAATTGTGGGTAATGATGTTTGTGGATGGTAGTGAAGAGTGGATATGGATGGTGTGGCCCTACTGAGCTGAGGTGGATATGTAATTGTAGTGCATTGTCATGATCTATTACTGCTTAAGACTACAAATGCAATAGAAATAATAGTATTTCTTACCTTAAATTGTGGGTAATGATGTTTGTGGATGGTAGTGAAGAGTAGATATGGATGGTGTGGCCCTACTGGGCTGAGGTGGATAGTAGAAGTTCTTGAACTGAAGTCGATGGTTGAACTGAGTGTCTAACTTTAAGTCAGTCAAGCCATTCAGTAAGTCAGTCAAGCCATTCAGTAAGTCAGTCAAGCCATTCAGTAAGTCAGTCAAGCCATTCAGTAAGTCAGTCAAGCCATTCAGTAAGTCAGTCAAGCCATTCAGTAAGTCAGTCAAGCCATTCAGTAAGTCAGTCAAGCCATTCAGTAAGTCAGTCAAGCCATTCAGTAAGTCAGTCAAGTCATTCAGTAAGTCAGTCAAGTCATTCAGTAAGTCAGTCAAGTCATTCAGTAAGTCAGTCAAGTCATTCAATAAGTCAGTCAAGTCATTCAATAAGTCAGTCAAGTCATTCAGTAAGTCAGTCAAGTCATTCAGTAAGTCAGTCAAGTCATTCAGTAAGTGAGTCAAGTCATTCAGTAGGTCAGTCAAGTCATTCAGTAGGTCAGTCAAGTCATTCAGTAAGTCAGTCAAGTCATTCAGTAAGTCAGTCAAGTCATTCAGTAAGTCAGTCAAGTCATTCAGTAAGTCAGTCAAGTCATTCAGTAAGTCAGTCAAGTCATTCAGTAAGTCAGTCAAGTCATTCAGTAGGTCAGTCAAGTCATTCAGTAGGTCAGTCAAGTCATTCAGTAGGTCAGTCAAGTCATTCAGTAAGTCAGTAAAGTCATTCAGTAAGTCAGTCAAGTCATTCAGTAAGTCAGTCAAGTCATTCAATAAGTCAGTCAAGTCATTCAATAAGTCAGTCAAGTCATTCAGTAAGTCAGTCAAGTCATTCAGTAAGTCAGTCAAGTCATTCAGTAAGTCAGTCAAGTCATTCAGTAAGTCAGTCAAGTCATTCAGTAAGTCAGTCAAGTCATTCAGTAAGTCAGTCAAGTCATTCAGTAAGTCAGTCAAGTCATTCAGTAAATCAGTCAAGTCATTCAGTCAGTCAGTCAAGTCATTCAGTCAGTCAGTCAAGTCATTCAGTCAGTCAGTCAAGTCATTCAGTCAGTCAGTCAGTCAAGTCAGTCAGTCAGTCAAAGTCAGTCAGTCACACAAACTTATGTTTACATCTTTTTATGTGTACAAAGTAACACTTCATTACGGCCACGGGTTATGTCTTGTCTAATATCTTTGTTTTCTTCGTTAATTCAAGATCAAAACACAATTCACTCTTTATTTTATTCTTCACAAACACAGCTGGCTTGAGCCAGGACTTCTTGACGCGTATGAAATACGTACCAATGCTGGGGTCCGTGGTGGGTGGGTAAGGCGGGTGGTGTCTGCTGAACCACAACAACAGTAGTAATAACAAGACTGCTTGTGAAAATGGTTACTTGTTTTTCCTTCCCACAAACTGTAAATAAGTTTATTCAGGTATACACAGATACAGTTACGAAGATTATCATACATGGCAGCATATGTGTAGAGAACCTAGGATAACCCAAAAAAGTCAGTGACAGTATTTCCATTGACTGACTTGGGTTATCCTAGGTTCTCTACACATATGCTGCTATGTATGATAATGTATGTAACTGTACTCACCTAATTGTGGTTGCAGGGGTCGAGACTCAGCTCCTGGCCCCGTGTATCTGAATAAACTTAGTTTACAGGAAGGAAAAATTCCCTTTTCCTCAAAGCATGAGGATTCTTAGGCAGTAAATAACCATGCGCTCAAAATTTTTCCCCTCCTGCCGAACCGTGTAATATCATCTTTACGTCTTGTAAGATGATAATGTGTCGCAAATCTTAAATCGTGCAATACCGGTAACGTGCAACATAATCTCGTGCTAAATGACGTTCTACTGTATTACAAGAATAGTGATGATTTTGATTAGTTTCATGATGTAAATGATCTTGAAATTGAGCTCAAAGTAGGGAAAATGTTCGATTTTTGCCAATGTTCAAAAGTAAACAAATCACACCACACGTCCAATACACATCAACTGATGAGTCTAATATTCTTTTACAAGTGCACAGATATTATTTATACAATTTTTACAATAATGCAATAGTCTACATAACAATAAATCTTCTATTTTTTGTGTGAATAAAAAATCAAAATAGAAAGCAAGAGTAATGTAAGAGGGGCCTAAAGACGTGACTAATGAACAGATAACATCTTATTTTAGTGCTAGGGATGTCTGCATTGTTTATTCTGGACCCTATTTTGAAACTGACATCTTTTTTATTTTGCATGAAATTGGCAAAATTGCCATTTTCTGACCACTTTATTGGGTAGTTGAATTCGGTAAATTGGTGATTTCTTGTACTCAATCGATAGAACAAATGGAGTTCTAAAGAAATAGCTATGAGTTTGGTCGACTGTCCCAATGGAATTGGCAGAAAATAGGGCTCAAAGTCGGCGAAATTGCCGATGTGTATATATCACTGACATTGCTAACTTTGCGAGAGCGTAATTCCGTAAGTTTTCAATCAAATTTCATACTTTTGGTGTCATTACCATCGGGAAAAGATTCTCTATCATTTCATAAGAAAAAATAATTTATTTTTTTTTCCAAAATTTTCCTACATAGAATGACAGTTTCAGAATGGGGCCTCCGACAGTCAAAGGGTTAAGGGTGTTGATTATGAGCGAGACTTCAAGTGAGTTGGTAGGAGCTAGGAATAGTGTATCTGGGTAGGTGTTGGTGAGGTAGTCTGTTGGACGAGTGTTCAAGCTTGGAATTTTACTCGCTAGATTCTTTCCTATGGTGGAGAAGAAAACATTAAGTCTGTTTGCTGTCTCAGTTGGTGAGAGTAGGGGTTCGTCTGTTTTTGAAAATTTTATGGTATTGTTCGTGGATATCTTTTTATTTCCTAGAATTGTAGATAGGGTTTTCCAGGTGTTTTTCATATCACCTTTTACGGTCTGGAGTCTGTTCTCATAATACAATTTTTTGGACCTTCTTATCAGGCTAGTAAGGATTGATGAGTAGCGTTTGGATTGTTCTCTGGTTATTAGACCCCTTCTATATTGTTTTTCATATTGGTGCCTCTTGTTTATGGATTTAAGGATGCTGGGTGTTAGCCAGGGATTGTTAAGTCTCTTAGCTGTGATCTGTTTAGTTTTTTTCGGGTAATGTCTGTTATAGAGGTTACATAATGCATCCCTGTCTAATGCCTACTTTTACTGAGAAATAATCTCCCTCTCTCCTACATACTCTAACCTGAGCCTTACAAGCCTTGTAAAAACTCTTAACTGCTTTCAGTAACCTACCTGCTATTCCATACACATGCAACATCTGCCGCCACATTGCTTCCCTATCCACCCTATCATATGCCTTTTCCAAATCCATGAATGCAAAAGAAACCTCTTTACTCTTATCTAAATACTGTTCACTTGTATGCTTCACTGTAAATACTTGGTCTACACACCTCCTACCTTTCCTAAAGCCTCCTAGTTCATCTGCAATCCTGCTCTTTATCTTACCCTTAATTCTTTCAACAATAACTCTGCCATACACTTTTCCAGGTATACTCAACAGGCTTATTTCCTTATAATTCTTACCCTAACTGCCTCCTCCTTTAGTATACAAACCTTCACCTCTCTTGTGCTGATGCCATTCTCCTTGTACCCCATCTTCCTTTTACTCTCACTGTAGCTATAGCTAAAAAATGGTCTGATATATCGGTTGCCCTTCTATTAAAACATAAAGTGGTCCCTCGACTATCGGTCATAATCCGTTCCAGGAGCTAGACCTTAACTCGAATTACTCAAAACTCGAAACCTTATTTCCCATAAGAAATAATGTAAATACAATTACAGTCAACCCCCAGTGCTCGACGGCGTCGGAGGTCGTCCAAATCGGTGTTTGACAAGTTTTTTTACGAGAATTTTGGCTCGGTATTAGGCGATCTGCTCTGAGTTGGACGAGTTGGCTATTCGTCCCAGACACGTACGTATGTCCCAGCTGGGCCTGGGCACTCCACGGAGCGTCAGTGCTATTGTTTACAAACGAGAGCGACCACCATCCACGCATTCATACCAGTATATTGTCAATATTCCACTGTTTTTAGTGCTTGCAACTGTTAAATAAGCCACCATGGGCCCCAAGAAAGCTCCTAGTGCCAAGCCTGTGGTAAAGAATGTCAGAAATACGGTAAATGTGGTAAAGAGTGTTGCAGGGAGTGAAGCAGGAATGCAGGGATGCAGGGAGTGAAGCAGGGATACAGGGAGTGTAGCATTCATGCAGGGAGTGTAGCATTCATGCAGGGAGTGTAGCATTCATGCAGGGAGTGTAGCATTCATGCAGAGAGTGTAGCATTCATGCAGGGAGTGTAGCATTCATGCAGGGAGTGTAGCATTCATGCAGGGAGTGTAGCATTCATGCAGAGAGTGTAGCATTCATGCAGGGAGTGTAGCATTCATGCAGGGAGTGTAGCATTCATGCAGGGAGTGTAGCATTCATGCAGGGAGTGTAGCATTCATGCAGGGAGTGTAGCATTCATGCAGGGAGTGTAGCATTCATGCAGGGAGTGTAGCATTCATGCAGGGAGTGTAGCATTCATGCAGGGAGTGTAGCATTCATGCAGGGAGTGTAGCATTCATGCAGGGAGTGTAGCATTCATGCAGGGAGTGTAGCATTCATGCAGGGAGTGTAGCATTCATGCAGGGAGTGTAGCATTCATGCAGGGAGTGTAGCATTCATGCAGGGAGTGTAACATTCATGCACGGAGTGTAGCATTCATGCAGGGAGTGTAACATTCATCCAGGGAGTGTAGCATTCATGCAGGAAGTGTAGCATTCATGCAGGAAGTGTAGCATTCAAAGAAAAAGGCCAGTAACCCCAGAAAAGAACTTGCCACCTGCAGTGTTAATGGAAGGGGATTCCCCTTCCAAACACTAGCATACTACTCCATCTCCTCCCCTCCTCCCGTCTTTCACACATCAACAACTCTTCAGTAAATGTAAGTGACATGTTATTGTACTATTATTTCTTAATTTTTCTTAAAATTGTGTATAATTTAATGTCAAAAAGTTCAAAAAAATATTATATTTTAATACTTTTGGATGTCTGAAATGGATTAATTTTATTTCCATTATTTCTTATGGAATTCGACCAAACCGGTGGTCGACGGGCCCTCTGGAACAGATTACCGACGAGAACCGGGGGTTGACTGTAATCCGTTTCAGACACCCAAAAATATTCACAAAAAATTAATTTTGTAAAGATTAACTATAGTTTTACATACACAAACTAACATTATTAACACAAAATAATAATAATAAATACATAAATAATAAATAACATTTACTTACCTTTATTGAAGAGAGTTGCTGGCATCTGGAAGATAGGGAGGAGGATAGGGGAAGGGGTTAGTGTTTGGAAGGGGAATCCCCCTCCATAAGGACTTCAGGTAACAAGTCCTTATCTGGGGTTACTTCCCTTCTTTTTCTTTTAATGCCACTAGGACCAGCTTTAGAGTCACTGGACCCCTGCCTCGAAAAATAACTGTCAAGAGTGCTCTGTTTCTGGCACCTCTTTAACATTTTCCTGAAGTGCAACATGGCTCTGTCACTGAACTGGATGCAGAGATGACTTATTTCAGCTTGCTCAGGGTGAAATTGTTCAACAAAACTTTGCACATCGTTCCACTTGGAACAAATTTCCTTAATCTGTGAAGAAGGCACCTCACCCTGTCCATCCTCCTCCTCCGAATCAATTTCCTTAAATGTCGTCTGATGCTGTTCCTGATGAAGCTCTTTCAGCTCTTAGTGGTTAGGTCTACCCTGTGCTCCTCCACCAACTCTTCCACATCCTCACCACTCACCTCCAACCCCAGGGACGTGCCCAATTCCACAATAGAGTTCACAACAGGCACAGGGTCGTCAGGGTCAGCGTCAGCCTCAAATCCTTCAAAATCCCTCTTTTCAACACAATCCGGCCACAGTGGTCTCCAAGCAGAGTTCACAGTCCTGGAAGTCACTCCCTCCCAAGCCTTACCTATAAGGCCTATGCAATGGACGATATTGAAGTGATCTTTCCAGAACTCTATTAGGGTCAACTCAGTGTCCGAGGTCACTTGAAAGCACTTTTCAAACACTGCTTTGGTGTACAGTTTTTTGAAGTTAGAAATGACCTGCTGGTCCATGGGCTGGATGAGAGGAGTGGTGTTAGGAGGCAAGAACTTCACTGTGATGAAACTGAACTCATCAGACAAATAGTCTTTCAAGTTGTGAGGATGAGCAGGAGCATTGTCCAGTAGCAGGAGGCACTTGAGTCCCAATTTCTTTTCCAGGAGGTATTTCTTCACACTAGGGCCAAACACTCCAGTGAACCATTCCACGAAAATTTCCCTAATGACCCATGCCTTGGTGTTAGCCTTCCAATACACACACAAATTATTCTTGTTAACATTGTGTTTCTTGAAGGCTCTGGGATTTTCTGAGTGATACACCAGTAAAGGCTTCACTTTAAAATCCCCACTCGCGTTACCACAACATGAGAGTTAGCCTGTCTTTCATAGGCTTGTGTCCTGACAGTGCCTTTTCCTCCTGAGTAATGAAGGTCCTGTTTGGCATTTTCTTCCAAAACAGGCCTGTTTCATCACAATTAAACACTTGTTGGGGTTTGAATTCTTCAGTGTCTATGAACCCCTTAAATTCAGACACAAATTTTTCAGCTGCACGTTTGTCTGAGCTGGCTGCCTCACCATGCCTCACAACACTGTGTATGCCACTACATTTCTTAAATCTCTCAAACCAGCCTTTGCTGGCTTTAAAATCACTCGCATCACCACTGGTTGCAGGCATTGCCTTGATAAGATCTGCATGCAACTGCCTTGCCTTTTCACAAATTATCGCCATGGAAATACTATCACCCGCTCTCTGTTTTTCATTGATCCACACCCCAGCAACTTCTCAACCTCATCCACGGTTTTTGATCTATTTTTCATTAACATATCAACACCTTTTGCAACATTAGCTTCCTTGATTTCTTTTCTCTTTGCCAGGATAGAGGTGATAGTAGATGTGTTTTTGTTGTACATTCTGGCAAGCTCACTCACACGTACGCCACTCTCATATTTTTCTACAATCTCCTTCTTCACTTCGATGGTGTTCCTCACTTTCTTTACCACAGGGGTGCCACTAGGAAGCTTCTTTGGACCCATGGTGACTTATTTCACAGTGACAATCACTAAACCACCAATAAACACAACAAATTTATTGTGAAAGTTTGAAAGAGCGCACTGGGTAATGTTCTCTCAATGGTAAACAACAGTAGACTGGGGTCCTGCGCAGCGAGGCGCGCAAGCGCGGGCACGCGGACAGGTCTGGTATGGACCGATAGTCGAGGGAATGACCAATACACGAGGGAAAAATTTACCGAAAAAAGCGCTCGAAACTCGAAATCACCGATAGTCAGAATCACCGAAACATGAGGGACCACTGTACATCCAGAAGTCTACCCATCAACCTTTTATCCTCCAATTTATAATCCATCCAACAAACTATTCATTATGCTCTATATCGTATCTCGTATACTTATCCTCATTTTCTTAACCCATTGAGGGTCCAGACACCCAATCTGAAAATTCCCCACAGAGTCTTAAGAATTTAAAAAAAAAATTGTACTATTTTCCTTGTGAAATGGTAGATAATCTTTTTCTGAAGGTAATAAAAAAAAGGATGAAATTTGATAAAAAAAAAAATTAACAAAATTACACTCTCGCAAATTTTGCTGTGTCAGCGATATTTATGCATGTGATTTTTGCCCACTTTGAGTCCTATTTTCGGCCAATTACAAAGTTCCATTAGACAAAATTCTTAGTTATTTCGCTAGTACAATGTGTTCCACTTTATCTACTGTTGGTCCCCGTAATATTACGGCTTGCAAGCTAGTGTTGGTCCTGTAATACTACGCCAACACTCTAGAGGCTTCACATCTGGTGGAAGAAAGCTGGTAGGCCTACATGCCTAGGCGTGCTAGGCATGCTAGTGGCCTTCTTTGTCATTATTGTTTTATAATATGTAAACCACACATTGTAATCTTTACTGAGAAATAAACATTTGAATTTGAAAAAGAATGGGTCTATGTGCTCAATGTGTGCAATATAAAAAAAATCAGAGATGCCGCAGTGCATTGTGGGAGTGCCAATTTAGTACGACTTGTTCACCATGCCTAGCGGTAAGGAATATCTCACTCCCCGGCAAATTGGGACTCTTCTCTTTCCAAGTGATAGTTCTGACACAGATGGAAGTGTCAGTGAAGATGAATTTCATGGTTTTGAGGAGTTTGTGACCAAATGCAATGCCCAGGATACCAGAAATAGTGCTGAAAACCCAGACGACCCTCAGCCTTCCACCTCTGGTGCTAGGCCATCTCGTTCATGTTCAGTTGTACCAGGGCGATAGAGAAAACTCAAATTTTCCCATGTCCAGCACTCAGATGTGAGCAGTGGTCATGATAGTGATACTGATTGTGATTTCCAAGCTCTTCGTTAAAATTCCAGTAGAAGCAATGAATAGGAGTATTCTCCAGTGAAGCGTCAATTTATACGAGACTACAGTGGACCCTCGGTCATCGGCCGTAATCCATTCCAGAAGCTTGGCCTAACACCAAAATGGCCGATGACTGAATTAATACAGTGGTACCCCGAGTTTCAAACTTAGCTAGTTCTAAAGTTGAAACGTTCAAAACTCGAAGCAATATTTCCCATAAGAAATAATGTAAATCCAATTACAGTGGACCCTCGGTTTTCGTGAACTTCCAAACTCAAACAATTATGTAAGTGTATTTTCGTAAGTGCTTTTGTAAGTGTACTTTTGGGGGGTCTGAAATGACTAATCTAATTTACATTTATCTTAATGGGAACAAATTCGTTTGGTAACGGCACTCAAACAGCATTCTGGAAAGAATTTTCAACAAAAACCGAGGGTCCACTGTAATTCGTTCCTGCTGTCAGGAGGCATGACAAAATAGTACTTCAATATGATGCAATTTTCAACTCTACGGCTTATTTATCTATCACAGTTCATCTAATATGACATAATAAACAATATAAATAACATAAAGACTTGATAAACACTCTAGAATAAACAAAATATGTACAGTGGTCCCTCGACTAACGATGATTCCATATAACGAGCAAATCGTGTAATGAGCGCTTTTTTCGCTAAATAATTCCCTCGTGTAGCGATCCGTACCAGACCTGTCTGCCTGCCCCGCGCTTGCGCGGTGAGGCGGACAGGACGCCAGTCTAGTGTTGTTTACACTTGAGATAACATAACCCAGCGCGCTCTTTCAAACATTAACAATACTTTTATTGTGTTTATTGCTGGTTCAGTGATTGTCACTGAAATAAGTCACCATGGGTCCAAAGAAGCTTCCTAGTGGCACCCCTGTGGTAAAGAGAGTGAGAAGCACCATCGAACTAAAGAAGGACATAGTTGAAAAATATGAGAGTGGTATACGTGTGAGTGAGCTTGCCAGGATGTACAAGAAAAGAACATCTACTATCTCCACTATCCTGGCAAAGAGAAATGAAATCAAGGAAGCTAATGTTAACGTAAAATAGATCGAAAACAGTGGATGAGGTTGAGAAGTTGTTGTGGGTGTGGATCAATGAAAAACAGATAGCTGGTGATAGTATTTCCACGGCGATAATTTGTGAAAAGGTAAGGAAGTTGCATGCAGATCTTGTCAAGACAATGCCTGGTAAGTAAATGTTATTTAATAATCTGTTTTTTATTATTTAGTATTAGTAGTAGTATTTATAGTGTTAATAATGTTGCTTTGTGTATGTAGAACTATAATTAAAATGTATTTTTTGTGAATATTTTTGGGTGGAACGGATTAATTGTATTTACATTATTTCTTATGGGAAATAAGGTTTCGAATTACGAGCAATTCATGTTAAGAGCTAGCTCCTGGAACGGATTATAATCGTTAATCGAGGGACCACTGTATGTCATTACGTATATGGTGGCGGGGGAGAATGCAGTCGTGAGCATACTGGTCTATAGTTCAAAGCTAAGGACCTGTCACCTGCCTTGTAAATAGGTACAGTCATCCCTCGGTTTTCGTGTTTAATCCGTTCCTGAGGGATGCACTAAAACTGAAACACACGAAAACTGAAGCCATTTTCCCCATAAGAAATATTGGAAATTCAATTAATCCGTTTCAGACACCCAGGAGTATTAACAAAAAATAATTTTTTAGAGATTAAATATAGATTTACATACAGAAAAGAATAACAAATAAATATAAAGCACTAATAACATGTATAAATGAACATTTAACATCACACTTACTTTTATTGACGACTCTTGTTGGTGTATGGAAGATGGAGAGGAGAGAGGGAGGCGAGTTTATTGTTGGGAGGCAGGACAAAATGGTTCAATTTGACACTAATATCAGCTCTACGGCTTATTTATCTATCACAATTCATCTAATATGACATAATAAACAATATAAATAACATAAAAATGTGATAATACACTCTAGAATGAATAAAATATGTGTCTCATTACGAATGTGGTGGCGGGCATACTCGGTCCAGCTATGAAAACATCTTCCTATTCTTTCCTCCTTCAGACGCATTAGTATAAGAGAAAACGGAGTTTGTAATGCTAACTGCATTAGATCACTTATTTCCAGTCGCTTCAAGGTGAACAGGAATCATTCCTGTCCAGGCTGGCTGGTAACAACAACAGCAGCAGCAACAACAACAACTGGTTTGATATAATACAAATTCACCATTTGAGATCATAGAAGAGTGGGCGGGGCTAATACGGCCTTAAAACCAATCAGAAGCCTTCTCGGATAAGAGGTGCTGACAGGCCATAAATTACGATGTAGCAGCCAACACACACCAGCCAACAAATTGTTCTTTTCTTACGCTAATATCAATAATAATGTTTATTTACTTACTACAATTGATCTATTATGACATAAGGCGACATATTAATAGCATAGAAACATGAAAAACACACCAGAATAAATATTATGTGGCATAATATGACGGTCTATCGGCAGGTAGTGGGAGGGTAAAATCGCCCTTAAGAATTATTTCTTCTCATTCTCACATCCTGGTGTGAGAGAAAACGGACCTAGCGATGGTAAACTGTAGTAGACACTCATAGATGATGAAAACAGTGGAAAAAACAAGTATTTTTTCGGGAAAAAAAAAATTCTCCAAGTACTCGGGCTGCCGCGCGCTTCGGCCATTATTTCGGAAGTAAGTTATTTACCTATTTAGCCATGTACCATCATTATGAATGAACGAATTGACGTGATTTTCACAATAAACATAGAAGAATGACTGCTTTACAAGATAGCATGTACCTTTTTGAAGTATCCCAAATATTTTCAGATTTGTGTGGGGTAAAAGTCCGATATTTTGCTAAATGTCAAGCAACCTACAAACTGTATTTTTTCTTAGAATGAAGATAAGGTTTATTACAGAATTGGTACATGCTACACGATGGACGTAGGAGTGTTCTATCAACAGAAAGTGTCAAAACCACTTTTCCAACTACCACTTCGGAGGAGCTCACTCCTAAGTATATATTTTTAGAATTTTTAGTAAATCTTGCGTGGTTCATTTGCTTTTTGGCCGATTTTATTGAAACTTCACCAAAGCAAGGTCGTTATAAGCTTCTAATAGTACACCAAAAATGAGCGCAATCGGTCAACAAATAAAAAAGGTCACCCAAGATTTGTAGCGATCCCTTAAGAGTAATTCACAGGACAGATCACGGACAGTAATAAGGATATGTGTGAAATTTTCAATACTTACTTCCTCTTAGTTTTTACTCAGGAAGATACTAGCGGAATTTCAGAAATAATAAATTATGTAGAACAGGAAGATAATAGACTATGCTCGATTGGGGTAACTAGTGACATGGTCCTCAGACAAATAGAGAAATTAAAACCTAACAAATCCCCAGGCCCTGATGAACTGTTTGCAAGAGTTTTAAAGGAATGTAAAGAGGAACTTAGCAAACCTTTGGCAAATCTTTTCAATATATCACTACAAACTGGCATAGTGCCAGACAAGTGGAAAAGGGCAAATGTAATACCTATTTACAAGGCAGGTGACAGGTCCTTAGCTTCGAACTATAGACCAGTAAGCCTTACCTCCAAAGTTGGTAAATTTATGGAATCAATAATTGCCGAGGCAGTTCGTAGCCATCTTGAAAAGCATAAATTGATTAATGACTCTCAACACGGTTTTACTAAGGGGTGTTCCTGTCTTACGAATTTACTAACTTTTTTACTAAGGTGTTTGAGGAGGTAGATCATGGTAATGAATATGATATTGTGTATATGGACTTCAGTAAGGCTTTCGATAAAGTTCCACATCAGAGCCTACTGAGGAAACGTAAGGCACACGGAATAGGAGGAGAAATTTTTTCCTGGGTAGAGGCATGGTTGACAAATAGGTGGCAGAGAGTTTGCATAAATGGAGAGAAATCAGAATGGAGGCACGTCTCAAGCGGTATTCCACAGGGGTCAGTTTTGGGCCCCCTGTTGTTTACAATTTACATAAACGACATAGATGAGGGAATAAATAGGAACATAAGCAAATTTGCTGATGACACCTAAATAGGCAGTCCAATTCATTCTAATGTGGACATTAGAGCACTCCAGGATGATTTTGAATAGACTCGTGCAGTTGTCGGAGAAGTGGCAGATGCAGTTTAATGTAGACAAATGCAAAGTTCTAAATGTTGGGCAGGACAATAACCATGCCACATATAAACTGAATAATGTAGATCTTAATACTTGTGATTGCAAGAAGGATTTAGGAGTTCTGGTTAGTAGTAATCGAAACCAAGACAACAGTGCATAAGTGTTTGCAATAAAGCTAACAGAATCCTTGGCTTCATATCAAGAAGTATAAATAATAGAAGTCCTCAGGTTGTTCTTCAACTCTATATATCTTTGGTTAGGCCTCATTTAGATTATGCTGCACAGTTCTGGTCACCGTATTACAGAATGGATATAAATGCACTGGAAAACATACAGAGGAGGATGACAAAGTTGATCCCATGTATCAGAAATCTTCCTGATGAGGATAGACTGAGGGCCTTGAATCTGCACTCTCTAGAAAGGCGTAGAATTAGGGGGGTTATGGTTGAGGTGTATAAATGGAAAACAGGAATAAATAAAGGGGATGTAAATAGCGTGCCGAAAATATCCAGCCAAGACAGGACTCGCAGCAATGGTTTCAAGTTGGAAAAGTTCAGATTCAGGAAGGATATAGGAAAGCACTGGTTTGGTAATAGAGTTGTGGAAGAGTGGAACAAACTCCCAAGTACCATCATAGGGGCTGGGACGTTGTGTAGTTTTAAAAATAGGTTAGATAAATACGTGAGTGGGTGGGTGTGAGTTGGACCTGACTAGCTTGTGCCACTAGGTCAGATGCCGTGCTCCTTCCTTAAGTGAATGTAACCTGACCTGGCTGGGTCGGGGCATTGGCTTAAGCCGGTTGGAGACTTGGACCTGCCTCGCATGGGCCAGTAGGCCTGCTGCAGTGTTCCTTCTTTCTTATGTTCTTATGAAAATTTGCCATGTGACCAATGCCTTATTATTAGCTTTCCACTTCACACACAATCTGTTCTTGACAACATTGTTTTTCTTGAAAACACTGGGATTTTCAGTGATACACCAGTAAAGGCTTCACTCTGAAATCTCCACTAGCATTACTACACAAGAGAGTTAGCCTGTCTTTCATAGGTTTGTGTCCTGGCAGTGCCTTTTTCTCCTGCGTAATGTAGATCCTGTTTGGCATTTTCTTCCAAAACAGGCCTGTTTTGTAACAAACACTTGTTGGAGTTCGAATTTTTCAGCCTCTATGTACCCCTTGAATTCCTGAACAAATGTTTCAGCTGCACATTTGTCAGAACTTGCAGCCTCACCATGCCTTACAACACTGTGTATGCCACTATGCTTCTTAAA
Source organism: Cherax destructor (assembly GCA_009830355.1). Classification (NCBI taxonomy): domain Eukaryota; kingdom Metazoa; phylum Arthropoda; class Malacostraca; order Decapoda; family Parastacidae; genus Cherax; species Cherax destructor. Next base: position 19,039 of record WNWK01025106.1, read on the forward strand.
TCTCTCAAACCAGCCTTTGCTGGCCCTAAATTCACTACCAGCAGCACTTGTTCCTGGAGTTTTCTTCACAAGATCCTCATGCAACTGCCTTGCCTTCTTACAAATAATAGACTCCACAACACTGTCTCTCACTATTTCTTTTTCCTTAATCCACAATAACAATAACTTTTCCATTTTTTTCCATTATTGGTGACATTTGTTTCGTTAGAAAAGTTACTCCTTTTGCAACATTAGCGTCCTTGATTTGTTCTTTCTTTGCCAGGATGGATGTAATAGTTGATTTGTTTTTCCCATACATCCTGGCAAGTTCCAGCACCCGCATACCACTCATATTTTTCAATCAATTCTTGCTTAAATTCCATGGCATTTCTCACTTTCTTTACCACAGGAACTTTACTAGGAACTTTCTTGGGAGCCATGGTTACTTATTTCGCAGTTGCATTTACAAAAAACCACGAAAAACAAGCCAAATGTTTGGATGAATGAGCAGAAGCTTCCTCATGCACCGAGAGACACAGGCAAACTAAAGCGCAAGCGGCCCCAGCCGGCGGACGGACTTGTCCCAGTCGGCCAATCACCGAAATAACGGCCGATCACTGGATGCCAAAAAACCGGCCTATCACCGAGTTGGCCGATATCAGGAACGGCCAATGACCGGGGGTCCACTGTACATGCATTCTGTTGGTATGCCATATGCTATTCCAAGGGAAAGGAGTACATCCCGTGGCTTTACACCAGGAACCTGTAGTGAAAAGAGAAGACAGCGTGGTTGGTGGGGAAGGTGGTGTGGGTGGGGGGAAGATGGCATGGGCGGTGGGGAAGAGAGCGTGTAAGTTTATTCAGGCATACGCATATACAATTATACGTAGATTATCATACATAGCAGCATATGTGTATGTGTGTGTGTGTATTTTACATTCAGCATAATGACAAGACACTATAAGCTTAGTTCTGCTCTTTCAATTATAAATGGGTAATTAAACTGTAAACATTATTTAAATCTGTTCATAATGCTGTTCTATTTCTCTTAATTTTATATATTTTTTTTATCTGGCAGACAATATTGTCATTCATCATGCGTCAGAGGCTTGGAGGAAAGGGTTATCAAGCAGACCCAAATAACCCTGTTTTACTTCATATTAAACCTCTTGGAGAAGTTGTTGATTCCATAATGAAACTTCAGAACATTGTTGAGGAAGAACCAGATTTAAGGTAAGAATCCATTACATATACATGTGACCATCACTTTATGTGACTGATACACATCAGGCCCTTACCACAACAACAAAGTCACATAAAGAGAACCCAGTTTAACATGTAAAACATATAAATATGTCCTGAGACTTTCCAATTCCACATTTCTTAACAGATGAATTTGATCAAAAGAAATGTGGTAATGGTTGAATGAGAGTAGAACGTATATAACATTGTCCAATGGGCCTACTGTAATGCTCATTTGTTCTCTTTTAGGAAAATGGTTTAGCAAAAAAGCTGTGTATAAATGACTGAGAGTAATGCCTGCATAGCATGGGCCAGTAAGCCTACAGCAGTGCACCTTCTGTAACACAGGAACAAAGGCTTTGTTCGTATTTAGGAAAGCAATTGCTTAGCAATAGACTTGTGTATAGTTGACTGAGAGTAGGACCTGCATAGCATAGACCAATATGCTTACTGTAGTACTCTTTCTAATTTGGGAAAATATTGTTTAGCAATAGAGTTGTGTATGAGTGGGAATGGTTGAGAAGAGGTGGACTTACCTAGTGCTGCCCAGTAGACCTACTACAGTGCTTTCAGGAAAAACCAGTTCAGAGTTATGTTTAATGAAATATGGTTATACAGTGGACCCCCGAGTTTCGTAAAAACTTCACTCCTGAAGTCTGCTCAAGTGCCATTACCGAACGAATTTACTCCCTTAAGGAAAAATTTCACGTAGGTTAGTCTATTTCAGACCCCCAAAAATACACTTCCACAAGAACTTACAAAATTATACTTACATAATTGCACGATTTCCGGGGTATTCGTTAACTGAGGGTCCACTGTAAATTGAGAGTTGTGGGCTGGGTTGATTGATCTCAAATGAGCAAATTTATATTTTATCTATCAAATTACTGGTAGAAATAGTATCACCATGTACAGGCCAATTCCCGTAGGTTCCATGTTATACATGAGGGCACCATTTCTAGGAAACAATTTCAGATATTGATCATAAATACGAGAGGAGGGGAGAGTGCAAGGTGGGGATTGTCTGCACTTAACCCTTTGAGGGTCCTGACCCCCGATATGAAACTTGTCTACAGGATCCAAGAATTAAAAAAAAAAAAAAATATTTCATATGAAATGGTAGAGAATCCTTTTTCTGAAGGTAATAAAACAAAAAGTACGATATATGATGGAAAATTGACGAAATTACACTTTTGCAAATTTTGCTGTCAGTGATATTTACACCAGCAATTTTGCCCACTTTGAGTCCTATTTTAGGTCAGTTACGTTATTGCAGTTGACCATATTATTAGCTATTTTGCTAGTATGCCTTCCATTTTATTGATTGAGCACAAGAAACCATCCAGTCAACTATTTCAACTACCCAATAAAGTGATCAGAAATTGGTAATTTTTTCAATTTCACACAAATTTCAAAATATTTCAATTTCAAAATAGGGTCCAGAATAAACAATGCAGGCATTCCTGGCACTAAAGTAACATTTCCTCTGTTTATTAGTTATGCTTCAAGGATTTACACATAAGAATTTTTATTCAAACCAAAAAACAGAAGATTTACTATTATGCAGTATTGTAATAATTTTATACATTTTTTTTTCTCTCAACATATCAGCCGTTTCCCACCAAGGCGGGGTGGCCCAAAGAGAAAAACAAAAGTTTCTCTTTTTAACTTTAGTAATATATACTGGAGAAGGGGTTACTATCCCCTTTCACCCAGCATTTTAGTTGACTCTTACGACACGCATGGCTTATGGAGGAAGAATTCTGTTCCACTTTCCTGTGGAGAATCAGGATATTCACGAATGCATATTAAACTCACCAGTTGACGTGTATTGGACGCGTGATGTGATTTGTTTACTCTTGAACATCGGCAAAAATCAAACATTTCCACTACTTTGAGCTCAGTATCACGCTATTTTCCGTACTAAAACCAATCAGAATCATCTCTTTTTCCATAATATATCTTCTACCAAATGAGAGCAAGAAACCGAGAATACAACCATGGAAACCTTATGAAAATACACCGCAGAGTTGCTGTTTTAAGCCACATATGCAGGGGCAGTTTTTTTCTCATTATGCACTGTGTGCTGCAGGATTTTTTTATCTTGTGCACATTTATGGCATAGACTCAGGCTCTCATATTTAGGCCCAAATTTATCGCTCACAGCTTATCTGAGTGAGCTGAGCTCATCCCGTAGAATTACGGCACACCCTGGCTTCAAAGCTGTAGAATTACGGCACAGACCTTGGGTTTAAAGCTGTAGAACTACGGCACGGACCCTCAAGGAATTAGTTTATATATGTGTACATGTGGAGCACTGTACAACCCATATACAGTGGACCCCCGCCTAACGAGCAAAATTCATTCCAGAAGCCTGCTCAAGTGCCATTACCGAACGAATTTACTTCCTTAAGAAATAATGTCACGTAGGTTAGTCTATTTCAGACCCCCAAAAATACACTTCCACAAGCACTTACAATATTATACAGTCATCCTTGGTTTTCAATTGTCTCAGTTTTCACCGATTTTGGTTTTAGCTGACTTTTTTCGCGGAAAAATTTTCTCAGTTTTCAACGATTGTCTCAGTTTTCAACGATTGTCTCAGTTTTCAACGATTGTCTCAGTTTTCACCGATCGTATGGGACCTGTCCACCAGTGCCGCACACATACAAAGGCCGTAGGCCCGCAACCCACGCACCCCCCACGCACATTGTAACGCAGTCTAGCATTGTTTATGCTTGAGTGAACATCACCCCAGGAGATCCTAAAAAATTTTTATTAACAATTCATTGTTTTTGGCCCTTGATTATTGTGTGTGACTACTAAATAAGCTACCATGGGCCCAAAGAAAGCTCCTAGTGCCAGTCCTTTGGTAAAGAAAGTGAGAAACACGATGGAGTTTAAGAGTGTATTAAGAGTGTAGCAGGCATGCATGGAGTGTAGCATGTATGCAGGGAGTGTAGCATGTATGCAGGGAGTGTAGCAAGTATGCAGTGAGTGTAGCATGTATGCAGTGAGTGTAGCATGTATGCAGTGAGTGTAGCATGTATGCAGGGAGTGTAGCATGTATGCAGGGAGTGTAGCATGTATGCAGGGAGTGTAGCATGTATGCAGGGAGTGTAGCATGTGTGCAGGGAGTGTAGAATGTATGCAGGGAGTGTAGCATGTATGCAGGGAGGGAGTGTAGCAGGCAGGGAGGGAGTGTAGCAGGCAGGGAGGGAGTGTAGCAGGCAGGGAGGGAGTGTAGCAGGCATGCAGGGAAGTGACCCCAGATAAGGACTTGGTACCTGAATTCCTTATGGAAGGGGTTTCACCTTACAAAAAATAGTGTCTCTTTCCTCTTCCCTCCTCCCTCTCTTCCTTCCAGCAACATCAGTCTTCAATAAAGGTAAGTGCCACATAGAGTTCATTCATTTGTGCATGTAAATCTATCTTTAAGGCCCCCAATTTTTTTTTTTCCAAACTTGTGGGTTTTTGGAACGGATTAATTGAATTTCCATTATTTCTTATGGGAAAAATAGTTTTGGTTTTCACCGATTTTGGTTTTAGCTGATCCATCTGGAACGGATTACAACTGAAAACCAAGGGATGACTGTACTTACATAATTGTACGATTTCCGGGGTGCTTGTTAAGCGGGGGTCCACTGTACAGTGGACCCTCGGTTTTCGTTCACCACCAAACTCGAACAATTATGTAAGTGTATTTTTGTAAGAGCTTTTGTAAGTGTGTTTTTGGGGGTCTGAAACAACTAATCTAATTTACATTTGTCCTTATGGGAACAAATTCGTTCGGTAACGGCACTTGAACAGCATTCTGGAAAGAATTTTCAACAAAAACCGAGGGTCCACTGTAGTTTTATTGCTTCTTTTTAATATAAGAATAATATACTACATGCAGGTAAAAGTACACTCAGTGGCCACTTCTTTAATTACAGTCTCTCCTCACTTAACTACGTACTCGTTTACCGACAACTCGGAGTTACGACGGGCTCTCCGATGAGTAAAAAATAAAAAATTATGCCATATGAGAACTTGGGTCACGCATCTCAATCTCCTTTTTACAGCCACTCAGTACACTAGCTTTTAAAGTCTCCAAGACTAAATATTTGAACTTGATTGTGTACCCCATAGTACAAGATAGAGGTGCAGCAGCACTTGTATAGGTTTCGTAGCTGACATTTGAAGCACTACAGATCGATTGTTATTATTACAAGAAATAAATCTTTATCTTTATTTAATACAGTGGTCCCTCGGTTTTCGGTCATCTCCAAACTCAAACATTTATGTAAGTGTATTTTCGTAAGTGCTTTTGCAAGTGTATTTTTGGGGGTCTGAAATAGACTAACCTACGTGACATTATTTCTTAAGGAAGTAAATTCGTTCGGTAATGGCACTTGAGCAGCATTCTGGAAAGAATTTTCGGCGAAAATCCAGGGTCCACTGTATTATTATTATAATCACCATCACATACCTTGTTCACTCAGTTTAATAATTTCTTAATTAAGCTGCCACGAGAGACAGAATATAAACACACAGACGAACAAACCAGCTGATCCCTTTACTGTGAATTTCTTTTGTACTTCTTCCATTTTCCTTTTGTTGTTTTTCCTCTTCCAAGTGCTGCTGCATTTATAACTGTATCTTGTACTATGGGGGTGCACAGTAGACGTGCAGCAGCACTTGGAAGAGGAAAAACAAGAGGAAAATGGAAGATGTACAATTGAAATAAGTCACTATGTCTGACTTTTTTTTGGGTTGTCCTAGGTTCCCTACACATATGCTGCTATGTATGATAATCTATGTAACTGTATTTGTGTATACCTGAATAAACTTACTTACTTACTTAAAGTACACAGTAATCTTTACAGAGAAATAAAAAATCTTAATCTTAATCTTAAGAGATCAGCTGGTGTTTGTCTGTTTGTTGACATTTTGTCTCTTGTGGCAGCTAAAGAAATTATTATACTCAGTGAACAAGGTATGTCGATGGTGATAATAATAATAATAATAATAATAAAATATAATTAATAATCACACTGGGGCGCAGTAAATGTCATACATATTTCGTATAGGTATGGTAGCTGACATTAACCCTTTGACTGTTTCGGTTGTATATATATGTCTTACGAGCCACTGTTTCGGACGTATCTACAGTCAACCCCCAGTTAGCGATATTAATCCATTCCAGAGGGCTTATCTGTAACCGAAAATATTGTTATCTGATTCTATTTTCCCCATAAGAAATAATGGAAATAAAATTAATCCGTTTCAGACACCCAAAAGTATTAAAATAAAATATTTTTGTACATTAAATATACATTAAATTACACAGAAGACAATGAGACATGAAGAATAAAACAATAATAACATGTCACTTACCTTTATTGAATAGTTGTTAATGTGTGGAAGACGGAAGGAGGGGAGAGGATGGAAGAGTTGCTTTTGTTTGGAAATGGAAATCCCCTTCCATAAAGACTTCAGGTACCAAGTCCTTTCCCTGGGTTACTTCCCTTCTTTGTTTTTTAATGCCACTAGGACCAGCTTGAGAGTCACTGGACCCCTGTTGCTCAAAAAAGTATTCCAGAGAGTTCTGTTTGTGGCGAATGTTTGGAATTGTGCCGGCGACTGGGGCTGGCTGGCTCCCTGGCTGGCTGGCTGGCTGGCTTGCTGACCATCTGGCTGGCTGGCTGGCTTGCTGACTGTCTGGCTGGCTGAACAGCTGGCTGGCTGGATGGATGGACAGCCGGCTGACTGGCTGAACAGCCGGATGGATGGATGGATGGCCAGCCAGCCGGCTGACCAGCTAGCCGGCTGGCTGGCTTCCTTGCTGACCATCTGGCTGGCTGGGTGGCTGGATGGATGGACAGCCAGCTTGCTGGATGGATGGACAGCCGGCTGGCTGGATGGATGGACAGCCTGCTGGATGGATGGATGGCCGGACAGCCGGCTGACCAGCTAGCCGGCTGGCTGACTGATTGACTGGACAGCCAGCCAGCCAGCCAGCCAGCGCAGCCAAAGCCAGCCAGCCAGCCAGCCAGCCAGCCAGCCAGCCAGCCAGCCAGCCAGCCAGCCAGCCAGCCAGCCAGCCAGCCAGCCAGCCAGCCAGCCAGCCAGCCAGCCAGCCAGCCAGCCAGCCAGCCAGCCAGCCAGCCAGCCAGCCAGCCAGCCAGCCAGCCAGCCAGCCAGCCAGCCAGCCAGCCAGCCAGCCAGCCAGCCAGCCAGCCAGCCAGCCAGCCAGCCAGCCAGCCAGCCAGCCAGCCAGCCAGCCAGCCAGCCAGCCAGCCAGCCAGCCAGCCAGCCAGCCAGCCAGCCAGCCAGCCAGCCAGCCAGCCAGCCAGCCAGCCAGCCAGCCAGCCAGCCAGCCAGCCAGCCAGCCAGCCAGCCAGCCAGCCAGCCAGCCAGCCAGCCAGCCAGCCAGCCAGCCAGCCAGCCAGCCAGCCAGCCAGCCAGCCAGCCAGCCAGCCAGCCAGCCAGCCAGCCAGCCAGCCAGCCAGCCAGCCAGCCAGCCAGCCAGCCAGCCAGCCAGCCAGCCAGCCAGCCAGCCAGCCAGCCAGCCAGCCAGCCAGCCAGCCAGCCAGCCAGCCAGCCAGCCAGCCAGCCAGCCAGCCAGCCAGCCAGCCAGCCAGCCAGCCAGCCAGCCAGCCAGCCAGCCAGCCAGCCAGCCAGCCAGCCAGCCAGCCAGCCAGCCAGCCAGCCAGCCAGCCAGCCAGCCAGCCAGCCAGCCAGCCAGCCAGCCAGCCAGCCAGCCAGCCAGCCAGCCAGCCAGCCAGCCAGCCAGCCAGCCAGCCAGCCAGCCAGCCAGCCAGCCAGCCAGCCAGCCAGCCAGCCAGCCAGCCAGCCCCCTTTCTCTCTCTCTTTCTTCAATTCTACCATATTTCTGACATTCTTTACCACAGGCTTGGCACTGGGAGCACTAAAACAGTGGAATAATGACAATACACTGGTATGAATGCGTGGGTGGTGGTCGTTCTCGCTTGTAAACAATAGCACACTGACGCTCCCTGGAGTGCCCGCCCAGCTGGGCAACGCTTACGTGTCCGGGACGAATATCGTAGACCGAGGGGATCATCGTAAATGGAGCCAAGATTTTGATGTAAAAATGTATCATTAACCGATTTTATCGGTATCCGAGGCCCGACGCCATTGCTAACTGGGGGTTGACTGTATACGCCTAAATTCTAGTGGCCTCAAATCAAGTGGGAGAAAGCTGGTAGGCCCACATGTGAGAGAATGGGTCTGTGTGGGCAGTGTGCGCAGTATAAAAATAAACGGGCAGCCAGTGGTGCATTGTGGCGACCAGTGAAGAGGCGGGATCAGGAGGTAGTGGAGGCAGATACCATATATAGCTTTAAGAAGTGGTATGATAAAGCTCATGGAGCAGGGAGAGAGTGGACCTAGTGGCAACCAGTGAAGAGGTGGGATCAGGAGCTCTGACTCAACCTCTGCAACCAAAATTATGTGAGTACAATTAGGTGAGTACACACACACTCATATAACACACATATATACAACCCCCTCACAATTTGTGGTAAATAGCATATAAAAAAATATGGGATCCCAGAAATGAGGACAAAGAGCCAGGGGGAACCAAGGAAGATTGGTCAAGAAATGAAGAATGGATGGATGAGCTCAAGAGAAAGATGGAACAAGAGTAGGAAAGGAAGCTAGTTGATCTTATTACTAAAATGGAAGAGAGGATTGATGCAGAGAGCAAGAAGTGGGAGTTACAAGTCAAAGATGCAGAGCCTAGAAGAGGAACTGAAAATGCTGAAGCCAGATATAGAGCCAAACAACAGATGGGGTATGGCATCAGGAGCAGGAACATCAATATCCAGCAAGGGGGACCGAAGGAAAAGTAGATAAGTCCTATGCAGAGTCATATCAGGCCACTAGGAAGCCTAGGAAATGTTGAATGAAAATGGCATGTTGCTGGGTACAGGAACAATGGTCAGTGAGGGAACTTTAGGTGAAGATGGTGATAGGTTCCCTGCAGAGGTGCTATCAGATCACTGGGAGATCCAGGAAATGATAAGGGAAGCAGCAATGGTGGTGCTTAATTTATACCAAGAGATGTAGAGGAATAAGCAATGGGAAGAGGAGAGGGAGAGGGAAATTTTTATTCACGGGCTTCAGAAGGCCGAAGGGAGGACATATGTAGAAAGACAACAGGTGTTATTGTAGTTTAGCTTACTGAATGCAGGTTTAGTGCAGTAGATGGTAGCGTAGGTGAAGAGATATGGCCATTGACTAGGCTGGAGTTTATTGTTCGAACGGTGTAGGTATACACGGGCAGAGTGTGAGGGGACCGAAATATGAAAGGAACTGAGTATAGGCTGTCTATATCCTCTCGGCCACCAACCGCGTGTCGTCTCAACACGACAATACTGGCTGGCACGAAGGTGTAAGAGATCAATACAATAATTAACCCGGGGGAGGGGGGGACTGGCTTTCGTTCGCCCTAAGAACACACACAATATGGATATGGCAGGCGTAAAAAAAAACTCCCATCCCAAGGGAGAGAAAATTGGCGTGCCCGTACAGCAGGACGGAGGACAGAGCAAGGCGATGTTGGCACTGGTACTAGAGTCTTCTATGTATGTTGTCCGCAGGGCTAGGGCATCAAACTT
>WNWK01025107.1:0-28885 GCA_009830355.1 Cherax destructor
AGCAGTTTATAACCATCACTCGCCCTGCTATCGTCCTTTAATTTAAGTCCAGCAATTAAAAAAAAAAAAAAAAAAAAAAATTGCACTCAGTATACCCTTCACCAATAGAGTCATGCAACTATAACTTGTTATACCTGTGTGACACTGTTGGGTAAATGTTATGCTCCTCTGATATATTACCTTGATAAACCACTAAACACATATATTATACACCAAAGTGGTTGGGCCACTTACCTTTTTTATCCTTCCTCCACACAAACCCCCTTTTTTTCCCAATTTCCATCCTTACCTATCCTTCTTCCTTCCCCATCTTACCAAAGCTCTGGTCAAAATGATGATGATGATGATAACGTCGGTAAACGTGACCTTGAGCATGGAGGAAGCTGTAGGTATTTTCATGATGCTCTCCACTGTGGCCCATGAGTTTTGATCTTCAATGGATGACTTGAGTTCGTCGATAGGTTGAACTGTAAGAAGCTTATCAAGTTTCTTAAGGAAAACTGTTCTTCTTGCCCTGAGAGCTGGAGATGACATGACAGTAAATCCTCGATCAGAGAGAGTGGTGGTGGCCGTTGTAGTGAGAGTGGTGGTGGCTGTTGTAGTGAGAGTGGTGGTGGCTGTTGTAGTGAGAGTGGTGGTGGCTGTTGTAGTGAGAGTGGTGGTAGCTGTTGTAGTGAGAGTGGTGGTGGCCGTTGTAGTGAGAGTGGTGGTGGCTGTTGTAGTGAGAGTGGTGGTAGCTGTTGTAGTGAGAGTGGTGGTGGCTGTTGTAGTGAGAGTGGTGGTGGTTGTTGTAGTGAGAGTGGTGGTGGCTGTTGTAGTGAGAGTGGTGGTGGCTGTTGTAGTGAGAGTGGTGGTGGCTGTTGTAGTGAGTAGCTTCTCTGCATCTTCATCATCGTTGCAGACAACAATAAATGCTTCTTTCAGGGTCAATATGGTGTTGAACGTGACCTGTAGCACACTCTTAACAGCAACTGCTAGAGCAAGTTTGGATGAATCATTCACAGTGCCACTGTTGGGTTTGATCTTGACACGATTTGCATAACTCATCGTGATGAAGGTATAAATTCCCCTCCCCAACGGGGATCGTAGGGAGACTGAAAACCCAAAGTCAGAGCAGCTGTGACCGCACTGGGCAGAGTCAACAAGCAGAATCTCTATCTGTAGTATCTGTATATCTGTATGATATGTTGTATAAGGTGTCAGGAATAACTCTTAATTACAATATCTGAACAATATTCTTTCAGGAATTGATAATTCCCTTAAAAAAATTATATAAAAAAGATGAGGTGATTGAAACGAAAACGAAACGAATACTCTCAGGTAAGTACCCACAAGGGGCGAGAGGGAAGTGGGGATAGGCGAAGATTAGATGGGTGAGAGGAAATATTTTAGAGTAAGAAATAGAGTCGGGACTAAACCCAACCGCAAGGCATTGTGAGGCTTAATAGTCAATTTCAGTGTCAGGTATTATCTGCTGCAAGACTGGACGCTTAGACCGGGCGAAGGCAAGGTGTTCAGGTGGCGCAAAGGACATCTACAAGTTGCTTCCTCTCGGAAACTGCACAAGGACGACTCTCATAGGATGGCAGGTAGAGATAAGTAAGAAAACATCAGGTTTAGGACTAGTTCATTCTAAAGAGAAGTATTGGGTGGTAAAAGAGAGGCTATATTATGTGTATCGGGGGGGAGGGGCAGGTTCGTTCAAAGCTCTGAAGAGGTTGACTTCGGTATAAGGCCGTTTTATTGTGGTATCCAAATAGTGAGTCCAATGTTCATGGTAAGTCTCAAGTCTGTCAATTTGTCTGTCAGAAAGTGCCTTCCAAAATTCGTTCAGAGCTGGTGTGTTAGTCCTGAGATGGAGAGATTCGCTGGTAGCAAAATCATCCCACTTCACTCCCAACACCCAACGTAGTGCTCGGTTTTGGATACGCTGAAGTTTTATGGTATTGGTTTTGGCAGATAGTGATAGAGCTAGAGGAGAGTAAGAAATGAGGGGCCTAATGAGGGCTTTAGAAAGGTGAAGTTTAGTTGCAGGGTGAGCTCCTCGCAACTTGTAAAGCTGAGAGAGAGCAATCTCCGCAACAGCAGTTTTAGAAGTGATGTGAGGTTTGATTGTCAACCTGGTGTCCAAGTTGACACCTAGGACGACAACAGAGCGGGTTTGTGGTATACGTGTGCGAGAAGTGCTGGTTTTCAGGTCAACAGGAGTGAGAACTCCACGTCTTTTAAAGAAAAATGTGATCTTGGATTTAAGGGGATTTGTTTTAATTCTCCATTGGAGTTCCCATGCAGTGATCCTATCGACCTCACGTTGTGTTCTGTGGGTGAGGAATCGAGAGGTTTCGTGTGCAGTGAGTTGTGTTATGTCATCTGCGTAAGAAATTGTGAGAGTGTTAGGGTAAAGTGGTTCAGGCAAGTCATTCGTGTATAAGATATATAGTGTAGGAGATAGTACAGAGCCTTGTGGGACTCCTGCATGGAGTGTGAAATAGTCAGAGTAATGTTTCATGAACCCTATTCGCATAGTTCTACCGTCTAGGAAGTTGCACAATAGTTTAATCATATTTCTAGGGAGATCAAAGGAGGTACAGAGTTTATATTTTAGGCCATCGTGCCATACAGTATCAAAGGCCTTTTCAACATCTTTGGTCACGAGGGCGGTAGTACAGTTTTGAGCTTTATTTATGCGAATATAGTTCAGGATGATGTTTATGACGTCCTGTGTAGATCTATGTTGTCGAAAACCAAATTGTCTTTCGTTGAGTAGGTTGTTTGTCTCAAGGTGAGTTCTGAGTCTAGTATTAACAAGTCTTTCGAATGTCTTACCCAAGATTTCTAGTAGGCTTATAGGCCTGTAATTCTTTGGGTTTGTCAGGTCTTTGCCAGGTTTAGGGATTAGGCAAGCTGTGGCGGATTTGAAGAAAGGGGGGAAGTATCCAGAAGCGAGTATAGCATTGAAGAGATCAGTAAGAACAGAAGCAACAGATCTAGGAAGATGACAGAGAATTGAGTGAGATAGTCCAGAAGCACCAGGTGCTTTCTTGGGCAGTTTAGTTAGTAGTGAGTGAATATCGGTTGTCACGAAAGGAGAGTTGAGAGAATGGGTAGAGGATAGTGTGTCAAGGGAGATAGTGGGGTCAGGATTTGTAAGGTCACGGTGTCTGGCGATCCAGTGTTCAACGTCATTTGTGTGGTCAAGTGCAGCTGGGTCTGGAGGATGTGGATGAAAGATTTGTTCCCATATGTCTTTAAAAATGTGCACTGCCTCTGCTGGGTCAGTGATAAGTCTGTTGTCATGAGTGATGTGTCTAAAGTTTGTAGTTTTGGGGTTCCTTGATTTTCCGGATAAAGTTCCAAAAGTCTTGGGGTCATTGATTCGATGTTTATCTGCAGTATCAATAAGGGATTGCCAGTGCCGGTTGTGGTCCTCTTCCAGACTGCGAATGATATGCATTCGCAGTATGGAGAAGATCCCAGCGAATTAAGTTCAGTCTGTTTTGATTTACAGCAAACCGGTGCCTGTAACAAGTAAGCAAGCGCTTGGTTCTCTCTGATGGGCGAAAAGAGTATCTGGTCTTGTAATGCCTTGTAGGCACTGTCTGTGCAGCTACTTGCTTGATGGCATGTTGTATACGTGTAATTTGATTGTCTATATCTGTCACTGGTTCACCTGCTAACCTATCAGTTTAATGTGGGTACCTGGATGTTAGTGGACTGGTGTGGGTCGCATCCTGGGACAAAACTGACCTAATTTGTGGAAATGCTCAGCATAACAAGGGGCTTTCTATATAGTAGTATGTCATTGATGTCAGCTATGGTCTATATACATGAAAACGAAATAGTAAATATAACATAGAAAACATATTTTGAAGTGGTTAACTATAATAATTGTAATATAATATATATATATATATATATATATATATATATATATATATATATATATATATATATATATATATATATCATTGCTCAATAACAAAATGTTTGAACTATTTTCAAAAATTGTCATAAGAATTATAAGTAAAAGTTATTTACTAAACAAATTCCTAAAACTTCTTTCTAGTAATTAAAATTTAAAAAAAAATTGCATAAAAACTTTACACTTTTATTTTTACAAAAATTATATCTTTTATATAAGTCCTTGAATCAAATATAATATAGAATACATAAATACATATTAAATAATTGTACAATAATTTTTTACACCCTTGTTATTATAACAATGGGTTATATATATGATCAACATTTTTATTTCATATCTCACTATGATACCTCAAGGAACTAAATACCCAACTTGACATAAACACAGATTTGAGTGTTGAAAAATTTAAGTTTAAAAATATACAGTACTACATTATATTATTTTAAGAGAATCATGAATCTCAAAGTTTAGATAAATCAAGTTGGAAAATATCAAGTTTCTTTTATTTAAAACTTTATATAGAAAATACGAAAATAGTGGAAACTTTCCTTAACTAGGAAATATAATTGATAATACAGATTCACGTGAACCTCACAAAATGAAAGTGTTATGCATGTGTAAGTGACTCAGTTATAAACACAACTTAACATAGTAAGCAAGACACCAACATAATATTTACTACCAGTACATGTACAAGGTATACGCACCATAGCTGACATACTACTACCAGTACATGTACAAGGTATACACTCCATAGCTGACAAACTACTACCAGTACATGTACAAGGTATACGCACCATAGCTGACATACTACTACCAGTACATGTACAAGGTATACACACCATAGCTGACATACTAATACCAGTACATGTACAAGGTATACACACCATAGCTGACATACTAATACCAGTACATGTACAAGGTATACACACCATAGCTGACATACTACTACCAGTACATGTACAAGGTATACACACCATAGCTGACATACTACTACCAGTACATGTACAAGGTATACACACCATAGCTGACATACTACTACCAGTACATGTACAAGGTATACACACCATAGCTGACATACTACTACCAGTACATGTACAAGGTATACACGCCATAGCTGACATACTACTACCAGTACATGTACAAGGTATACACACCATAGCTGACATACTACTACCAGTACATGTACAAGGTATACACACCATAGCTGACATACTACTACCAGTACATGTACAAGGTATACACACCATAGCTGACATACTACTACCAGTACATGTACAAGGTATACACACCATAGCTGACATACTACTACCAGTACATGTACAAGGTATACACGCCATAGCTGACATACTACTACCAGTACATGTACAAGGTATCACACCATAGCTGACATACTACTACCAGTACATGTACAAGGTATACACACCATAGCTGACATACTACTACCAGTACATGTACAAGGTATACACACCATAGCTGACATACTATTACCAGTACATGTACAAGGTATACACACCATAGCTGACATACTACTACCAGTACATGTACAAGGTATACACGCCATAGCTGACATACTACTACCAGTACATGTACAGGTATACACACCATAGCTGACATACTACTACCAGTACATGTACAAGGTATACACGCATAGCTGACATACTACTACCAGTACATGTACAAGGTATACACACCATAGCTGACATACTACTACCAGTACATGTACAAGGTATACACACCATAGCTGACATACTACTACCAGTACATGTACAAGGTATACACACCATAGCTGAAATACTACTACCAGTACATGTACAAGGTATACACACCACAGCTGACATACTACTACCAGTACATGTACAAGGTATACACACCATAGCTGACATACTACTACCAGTACATGTACAAGGTATACACACCATAGCTGACATACTACTACCAGTACATGTACAAGGTATACACGCCATAGCTGACATACTACTACCAGTACATGTACAAGGTATACACACCATAGCTGACATACTACTACCAGTACATGTACAAGGTATACACGCCATAGCTGACATACTACTACCAGTACATGTACAAGGTATACACACCATAGCTGACATACTACTACCAGTACATGTACAAGGTATACACACCATAGCTGACATACTACTACCAGTACATGTACAAGGTATACACACCATAGCTGAAATACTACTACCAGTACATGTACAAGGTATACACACCATAGCTGACATACTACTACCAGTACATGTACAGGTATACACGCCATAGCTGACATACTACCAGTACATGTACAAGGTATACACGCCATAGCTGACATACTACTACCAGTACATGTACAAGGTATACACACCATAGCTGACATACTACTACCAGTACATGTACAAGGTATACACGCCATAGCTGACATACTACTACCAGTACATGTACAAGGTATACACGCCATAGCTGACATACTACTACCAGTACATGTACAAGGTATACACGCCATAGCTGACATACTACTACCAGTACATGTACAAGGTATACACGCCATAGCTGACATACTACTACCAGTACATGTACAAGGTATACACACCATAGCTGACATACTACTACCAGTACATGTACAAGGTATACACACCATAGCTGACATACTACTACCAGTACATGTACAAGGTATACACACCATAGCTGACATACTACTACCAGTACATGTACAAGGTATACACGCCATAGCTGACATACTACTCAGTACATGTACAAGGTATACACACCATAGCTGACATACTACTACCAGTACATGTACAAGGTATACACACCATAGCTGACATACTACTACCAGTACATGTACAAGGTATACACGCCATAGCTGACATACTACTACCAGTACATGTACAAGGTATACACACCATAGCTGACATACTACTACCAGTACATGTACAAGGTATACACGCCATAGCTGACATACTACTACCAGTACATGTACAAGGTATACACACCATAGCTGACATACTACTACCAGTACATGTACAAGGTATACACACCATAGCTGACATACTACTACCAGTACATGTACAAGGTATACACACCATAGCTGACATACTACTACCAGTACATGTACAAGGTATACACACCATAGCTGAAATACTACTACCAGTACATGTACAAGGTATACACACCATAGCTGACATACTACTACCAGTACATGTACAAGGTATACACACCATAGCTGACATACTACTACCAGTACATGTACAAGGTATACACACCATAGCTGACATACTACTACCAGTACATGTACAAGGTATACACACCATAGCTGACATACTACTACCAGTACATGTACAAGGTATAAACGCTATAGCTGACATACTACTACCAGTACATGTACAAGGTATACACACCATAGCTGACATCTACTACCAGTACATGTACAAGGTATACACACCATAGCTGACATACTACTACCAGTACATGTACAAGGTATACACACCATAGCTGACATACTACTACCAGTACATGTACAAGGTATACACACCATTGCTGACATACTACTACCAGTAAGTGTACAAGGTATACACACCATAGCTGACATACTACTACCAGTACATGTACAAGGTATACACACCATAGCTGACATACTACTACCAGTACATGTACAAGGATACACGTCATAGCTGACATACTACTACCAGTACATGTACAAGGTATACACACCATAGTGTGTATACCTTGACGATACCTTGACGATCTAAGGAAGACACCCAGCATACCCACACACCGCCCCGATGGCATGGTGGCTAGCACTCTTGCTTCACGCACGGAGGGCCCGGGTTCAATTCCCGGCGGGGCCGAAACATTTCGAAGTGTTTCGTCACACACACACACACACACACACATACATACAACAGGCCTAGTGTCTAATCGACATGTGCCTAGGACAAAATGGTAACTAACCGCCTCCGTTGCCACAACAACACCATGCCCAGCCCTTCTAGGGCTTGCTACCATCTGCAGCTCCACGACTGCCATTCCCATTAGCTCCCTGGGTCGGGAAGATGGCAGACCAGAGAGGCCTAGATTCTCACTACGAGCCCCATGAGGGCGGGGAAATTAAGATAAGATTTTCTTCGGAATTTTATCCCCGGAGGGTTAGCCACCCAGGATAACCCAAGAAAGTCAGTGCGTCATCGAGGACTGTCGGTCTTATTTCCAATGGGGTCCTCAATCTTGTCCCCCAGGATGCGACCCATACCAGTCGACTAACACCCAGGTTCCTATTTGCTGCTAAGGTGAACATGACAACAAGTGTAAGGAAACACGTCGAAATGTTTCCACCCCGCAGACCAGAGAGGGGATCGACACCATGCCTAGCCCTTCTAGGGCAGGGTAGGTGCCTGAGCCAGAGCTTGCTTTCACCTGCGGCTCACAAGACTGCTATTCCCATTGGCTCCCCTGGGGCAGGGAAGATGGCAGACCAAAGATGGGCCTAGCTTCTCCCTACGAGCCCCGTGAGGGCGGGGAATGTGGCTAGGCCTGTGGACCGTTGGTCCCACAGATGAGGAGGTCCCAAGTACCTCCTCCCATGGCAGACATTAGTCTGAGATACTCCTGAGAAAGGGAGCCAAGCCCGGGCCACCACTTGGACAAGGCCCGGGCCGGGAGAGTCCCGGCGAATCAACAAGAAGAAGACCAGAGAGGCCTAGCTTCTCCCTACAAGCCCAGTGCGGGTGGGGAATGTGGCTATTCCTGGGGTCAGTTGGTCCCAACGATGAGGGCGTACTTGTACCTCCTCCCATGGGAGACATAGATCTGAGATACTCCCGAGACAGTGAGCCAAGGCTGGGTTTCCCTCTGGAAAAGACCCGGACTGGTAGAGTACCGGTGAATCTACAACAACAAACAACCAAGCTCTGGGAAAGGAAGTTTTCTCCTCCATAGCTTCAACAGTAGCTACTTCAGTGATAATATGAAAGGAAATCACAAAAGAAACAACAGCAGTAACAAAAGAATAACATCAAGCACTCTGCAACTCAACATGTGAGCCCGGTTCGATTCCCGGAGGGTAGAAACATTTCGACGTGTTTCCTTACACCTGTTGTCTTGTTCACCTAGCACCAAGTAGGTACCTGGGTGTTAGTCGACTGGTGTGGGTCGCATCCTGGGGGGACAATGGACCACAATGGAAATAAGACAGACAGTCACTCGATGACGCACTGACTTTCTTGGATTATCCTGGGTGGCTAACCGTCCGCGTTTAAAAATCCGAAGAAATCTTATTTGCAACCCAGCAGGACGCCAGTATATCATAAACTCCCCTAACCACCGCCCGTGGCACAACACCAAACATGGCCGACTCTCTCCCCTTTCTTCACAGGATTCACTGCTGATAACCCGGGTATGATTACTCCTGACACTATTAGTTAGTTTGATATCTTTATTATGCACCCCATACCCATCCTGTGGGTCCAGGGACTGGACCTCAAAGTTTGAGATAGCTGAGCAAGTTACAAAGGTAATGAACTCAGATGGTCACAATCATGATAAGTTACAAAGGTATTTGCAGATTACAGGGGTATATATAGGGTCCAGAGACTGGGCCCCAAAGTTTTGATAGCTGAACAAGGTACAATGGTAATGAATTCACTAGTTACAAGGTAATGAATCATGTAAGTAAATTTACTTACGTCTGTACATGGTTGCACTCATGAACAAATTATAAAGCAATGAACAATCTATTAGTCTACACCCAGCCACAACTGTAATGAGTTATTGGTGCAAATTTTAATTGTTGGGTCACACACACACACATATACATATACACATACATATACACACACACACATACACTATTAGCAACTGAAAATAAGGATATTAAAGCAACACTAGCGCGAAATGAATCCAAGGTAACCAACCTCGAGATCAAGATCCAAAAATTTGAAGTACTTACACAGAAAATGCTCTGCAAACAGCTATAGCCAGTCACACTGAGCAAATAACAACCCTGAATATGAAGGTGGAAGAAGCAATCAAGGACTGGAAAAACAACATGCATGCTCGACTGAATGAATACCTTTATTTCCAATTGTTGTTGTTGATTCGCCGGTACTCTGCCGGTCCGGGTCTTTTCCAGATGATGACCCGGCTTTGTCTCCCTGTCTTGGGATTCTCTGAGACCTATGTCTCCCATGGGAGGAGGTACAATTACCCTTTCATCATTGGGACCAACTGTCCCAGGCATAGCCACGTTCCGCGCCCTCACGGGGCTCGTAGAGAGAAGCTAGGCCCATTCTCCCATCTTCCCCGCCCCGTGTTTTTCGCGGTCTTCTCTACGTGCTAGAACCTTAAAGATTTGGTTTATGTCTGCTTGGAGTCTAGCCGTGTCTTCAATGGTGGACACTGTCATACAGATTAGGGTGTCATCTGCAAAGGAAGACACAGCACTGTGGCTTATATCCCTGTCAATATCTGATATGAGGATGAGGAATAGGATGGGAGCAAGTACTGTGCCTTGTGGAACAGAGCTTTTCACAGTAGCTGCCTCAGACTTTACTCTGTTGACTACTACTCTTTGTGTTCTACATGTTAAGAAATTATAGATCCATCTACCAACTTTTCCTGTTATTCCTTTATCACGCATTTTGTGTGCTATTACACCATGGTCACACTTGTTAAAGGCTTTTGCAAAATCTGTGTATATAACATCTGCATTCTGTTTATCTTCTAGAGCATCCAGGACCTTGTCGTAGTGGTCCAGTAGTTGGGACAGACAGGAGCGGCCTGCTCTAAACCAATGCTGTCCTGGGTTGTGCAATTGATGGGTATCAAGATGGGTGGCGATCTTGCTTCTTAGAACCCTTTCAAAGATTTTTATGATATGGGACGTTAGCGCAATTGGTCTGTAGTTCTTTGCTATTGCTTTACTGTCCCCTTTGTGGAGCGGGGCTATGTCTGTTGTTTTTAGTAGCTGCGGGACGATCCCAGTGTCCATGCTTCCTCTCCATAAGATGTTAAAAACATGTGATAGGGGCTTCTTGCAGTTCTTGATGAACACGGAGTTCCATGAGTCTGGGCCTGGAGCAGAGTGCATGGGCATGTCATTTATTGCCTTTTTGAAGTCATTTGGCGTCGTGGTGATGTCAGAAAGGCATGCGTCTGTCAAATTCTGTGGCACTCTCATAAAAAATTCATTTAGGTTTTCGATTTTCAGTCTGGTTTGTGGCTCGCTAAAAACTGAGTCATACTGAGACTTAAGTAACTCACTCATTTCCTTGGTGTCATCTGTGTAGGACCCATCCCGTTTAAGTAGGGGCCCAATACTGGTTGTTGTTCTCGACTTTGATTTTGCATCGTGGTCATCGTGGTCATCGTGGTTGTCTACAAGCCCCCGGATGCAACGTCCCAACAATTCCAGGAACAGCTTCTGAAAATTGACCACTGTCTGGAAAATCTTCCAGCTCCTGCACCCAACATCTTGCTACTGGGGGATTTCAACCTCAGGCACCTAAAATGGAGGAACATTGCAAACAATGTGGTAGCAGAGATAACACCAGGAGGCAGCTCAGATGAAAATTCACACATGCATGAACTTTTAAATCTCTGCACCAAGTTCACCTTAAACCAGCAAATAGTAGAGCCCACAAGATTAGAGAATACGCTGGACCTCTTCTTCACCAACAATGATGATCTGATACGAAATGTCATCATATCAAAAACAATATACTCAGATCACAACATAATAAAGGTCCAGACATGCATGCGGGGAGCCCCAGATCAACAAAATGTGATCAGCCGTGAGGGAGCTTTCTCCAAATTCAACTTCAATAACAAAAACATAAGGTGGGACCAAGTAAACCAAGTCCTAAATGATATAAACTGGGAAGATTGCCTAAGCATCACGGATCCCAACCTATGTCTAGAACAAATTAACTCTGTGGTACTTGAGGTTTGCTCAAGGCAAATTCCTTAAGAAAAGGAGGAGAAGATGCAAACTAGAAAGAGAAGCGCCCCCTATACAGGCGATGGCAAAGAATAACGGAGCGGCTACAGGAGGCCAATATCTCTGAAATACGTAGGGAGACACTAGTCAGAGAAATAGCAAACATCGAATTAAAACTAAAGGAATCTTACAGGAATCAAGAGACACGGGAAGAACTAAAAGCCATAAATGAAATTGAAAGAAACCCTAAGTATTTCTTTTCCTATGCAAAATCAAAGTCGAGAACAACAACCAGTATTGGGCCCCTACTTAAACGGGATGGGTCCTACACAGATGACAGCAAGGAAATGAGTGAGTTACTTAAATCCCAGTATGACTCAGTCTTTAGCGAGCCACTAACCAGACTGAAAATCGAAAACCTAAATGATTTTTTATGAGAGTGCCACAGAACTTGAAAGACGCATGCCTTTCTGACATCACCACGACGCCTTATTACTTCGAAAAGGCAATAAATGACATGCCCATGCACTTCGCTCCAGGCCCAGACTCATGGAACTCCGTGTACATCAAGAACTGCAAGAAGCCCCTATCACATGCTTTTAACATCCTATGGAGAGGGAGCATGGACACTGGGATCGTCCCGCAGCTACTAAAAACAAAAGACATAGCCCCGCTCCACAAAGGGGACAGTAAAGCAATAGCAAAGAACTACAGACCAATTGCGCTAACGTCCCATATCATAAAAATCTTTGAAAGGGTTCTAAGAAGCAAGATCGCCACCCATCTTGATACCCATCAATTGCACAACCCAGGACAGCATGGGTTTAGAGCAGGCCGCTCCTGTCTGTCCCAACTACTGGACCACTATGACAAGATCCTGGATGCTCTAGAAGAAAAACAGAATGCAGATGTTATATACACAGATTTTTCAAAAGCCTTTGACAAGTGTGACCATGGTGTAATAGCACACAAAATGCGTGATAAAGGAATAACAGGAAAAGTTGGTAGATGGATCTATAATTTCCTAACACATAGAACATAAAGAGTAGTAGTCAACAGAGTAAAGTCTGAGGCAGCTACTGTGAAAAGCTCTGTTCCACAAGGCACAGTACTTGCTCCCATCCTATTCCTCATCCTCATATCAGACATTGACAGGGATATAAGCCACAGTGCTGTGTCTTCCTTTGCAGATGACACCCGAATCTGTATGACAGTGTCCACCGTTGAAGAAACTGCAAGACTCCAGCAGACATAAACCAAATCTTTAAATGGGCTGCAGAAAACAATATGTAGTTCAATGATGAGAATATTCAATTACTCAGATACGGAAAACGTGAAGAAATTAAAATCTCATCGGAGTACAAAACTAATTCCAACCACACAATAGAGCGAAAAACTAATGTCAAAGACCTGGGAGTGATCATGTCAGAGGATCTCACCTTCAAAGACCATAACAATGTAGCAATTGCATCTGATCGAAAAATAACAGGATGGATAATGAGAACCTTCAAAACCAGGGATGCCAAGCCCATGTTGACACTTTACAGATCGCTTGTTCTATCTAGGCTGGAATATTGCTGCACACTAACTGCACCTTTCAAGGCGGGTGAAATTGCTGACCTTGAAAATGTGTAGAGAACCTTCACCGCACGCATAAGTGCGATAAACCACCTCAACTACTGGGAACGCTTGAAGTTCCTAAACCTGTACTCTCTAGAACGCAGGCGGGAGAGATACATTATTATATACACATGGAAAATTCTCGAGGGCTTAGTACCGAACTTGCACACAAAAATCACTCCCTACGAAAGCAAAAGACTCGGCAGGCGATGTAACATCCCCCCAATGAAGAGCAGGGGTGCCACTAGCACGTTGAGGGACAACACAATAAGTGTCAGGGGCCCAAGATTGTTCAACTGCCTTCCAGCATACATCAGGGGGATTACCAACAAGCCCCTGGCTGTCTTCAAGCAGGCACTGGACAGGCACCTACCTACTTACTGCTAGATGAGACCTATACACGCGTCCGTCTTGTTCCGTGTTTTTCCGTGTTTTCCGCGGTCTCCTCTACGTGCTAGAACCTTAAAACTGTGCCAGTGCTCGCAACAAACCAGGCAGAAAACAGTTATACAGAGACAAAAACAAGGGAATTAGTGTGCCAGAACATAGTGCCATAAAGCCAGAGGGGAACTTAAGTGCCGTGTGAAATAACAAAACAGAACGTTTATTTGTCAGAGGAAGGAAAGTCTTCCTGAAAATAGGGTGAAGATAGATCTGTATAGTGAATATATCAGTGGTGCCGTAGTATACAGACAAGTTAATAGATGTTAAAGTGAAAACAAAGGCGGAAGTGTAGGCCTAACGAGTTTCGTGTTTGAAATCAGTTGCCAGCGGCCGCCGGGTCCTTACCACGCAAGTCCGTGTATTGATAATTTTAAACTGTTAGTATACCTGACCAAAATCTAGTGATTACATTGATATAAAAATTTATGAAATACGAAAAGGGGCACAATCCTGAGGACATACGTAATTTGTCCAGCTGAAAAATACGATAAACAGTGTCGAGTTGTGAGTTGTCAGTGAACGATTTCACTAACATAAGTTCGTATATCTTCCAGTCATCATAGGAAAAACCAGCAGTGTTGTGGTGTAGGAAAAACAAAAACAAAATCTAAACCCAGTAGAGTGAACCATAAGTGCACGGAAACCCAGGTGTTAAAGCGGGGTGAGGTTTTACCAGGGTGCAAGAAGTAAACAGAGTGCCAGAGGTAAACCAGGGTGCCAGAGGTACGGCGCCGTACAGTACCTGGAGTCTACCTGAGAGAATTCCAGGGGTCAACGCCCCTGCGGCCCGGTCTGTGGCCAGGCCTCTTGTTGGACCAGAGCCTGATCAACCAGGCTGTTACTGCTGGCCGCACGCAGTCCAACGTACGAACCACAGCCCGGCTGATCAGGTACCGACTTGAGGTGCCTGTCCAGTGCCTGCTTGAAGACAGCCAGGGGCTTGTTGGTAATCCCCCTGATGTATGCTGGGAGGCAGTTGAACAATCTTGGGCCCCTCACACTTATTGTGTTGTCCCTCAACGTGCTAGTGGCACCCCTGCTCTTCATTGGGGGAATGTTACATCGCCTGCCGAGTCTTTTGCTTTCGTACGGAGTGATTTTTGTGTGCAAGTTTGGTACTAAGCCCTCGAGAATTTTCCATGTGTATATAATAATGTATCTCTCCCGCCTGCGTTCTAGAGAGTACAGGTTTAGGAACTTCAAGCGTTCCCAGTAGTTGAGGTGGTTTATCGCACTTATGCGTGCGGTGAAGGTTCTCTGCACATTTTCAAGGTCAGCAATTTCACCCGCCTTGAAAGGTGCAGTTAGTGTGCAGCAATATTCCAGCCTAGATAGAACAAGCGATCTGTAAAGTGTCAACATGGGCTTGGCATCCCTGGTTTTGAAGGTTCTCATTATCCATCCTGTCATTTTTCGAGCAGATGCAATTGCTACATTGTTATGGTCCTTGAAGGTGAGATCCTCTGACATGATCACTCCCAGGTCTTTGACATTAGTTTTCGCTCTATTGTGTGGTTGGAATTAGTTTTGTACTCCGATGAGATTTTAATTTCTTCACGTTTTCCGTATCTGAGTAATTGAAATTTCTCATCATTAAACTTCATATTGTTTTCTGCAGCCCATTTAAAGATTTGGTTTATGTCTGCTTGGAGTCTTGCAGTGTCTTCAACGGTGGACACTGTCATACAGATTCGGGTGTCATCTGCAAAGGAAGACACAGCACTGTGGCTTATATCCCTGTCAATGTCTGATATGAGGATGAGGAATAGGATGGGAGCAAGTACTGTGCCTTGTGGAACAGAGCTTTTCACAGTAGCTGCCTCAGACTTTACTCTGTTGACTACTACTCTTTGTGTTCTACGTGTTAGGAAATTATAAATCCATCTACCAACTTTTCCTGTTATTCCTTTATCACGCATTTTGTGTGCTATTACACCAGTAGGAGCTGCCAGAAGGACCGGTTTTTATCTCCAACACGCAAGTTATACTTTTGTACCATACCGATCATTATTATTATTACTCTGTTTAATCATCTTCCAGTGATCTGTCTCGCGTAACCCAGACAACCCCTACAGGATTCATTAAATAAGTGACACTGGATCTCGTCAGATCCAAGAAATAAGGGAACCATTGACTGGATTCAAAACTGGTATCCGAGTCCGGATTCAATAAGCGGACGGAGTTTTAGGGGACCTTATCAAACACCCAAACAATAACAGTAAGAATAACTTTTACGAGGTAAGATTGTCCAACACTTACACATGCAAATAAAATAGATACGATACAAATAGACGGATCACCACTTCAGGGAACCTATTAGTAGAATATACAGTAAAGCAACCAACAAAAATCAATCATGAAACCCTGTGTAATATGACACCAAACAAGCAAACGTTCCTCTGCATGGATTACATGCATCTTTTGTGGTAAATGCTGCCACGCCCCTTGTGTAGACATTCAAGACTCTACTACCCGAGATATTAAAAAAGGGAAGTGTTTTTGGGTATGTCCAAATGAGTCCGAACTGTGGAATAAAATCACATCGATATTAAAAGATGACAACACCAAATCGAACATCATAAAAAACATGATAGCTTTCTATAACAGTTGGGACAGTAAAAAATCAGGGCCAGATGATGCTACCGCCCCTGGTACAGATGTTGAAATGATACCCAATATATTTAAGAATGGAGAAATAAATGATGGTGACCTGAAGAGGGACAGTAGCTCTAGTGAAATAAATGACGGGGAAACAGGTGTAGACAAGGACACACACAAAACAGTGGTACAAACTAACAATACCACGGTAGATAGTAAACAAGGGGATGCCCAGGAAATACTGAAGATAAATTACCGGAAACAGTTGAAGGCTCCATTGTTAGCAATAGTAACGAAGACAGACATGAGACAGGAACACACCCACCAATGGGGAACACAGTCACAAAAAACAGGGCAAACGGAAACCAGGCCTATGTGAATATTATGCACTTGGTATCTGCAGGCATGGAAAATCTGGGAAATCAGATGGGACATGCAATTATGATCACCCCAGAAAGTGCCGTTCCCATATGAAAACAGGCAAATGCAACCTCCCGTCCTGTAAGTTTCTCCACCCTGAAATGTGCCACACATCAATTCAGGAAAGACAGTGCTATAACTTATATTGCCAGGCATACCACCTAAAGGGTACGAGGCGACACAGAACATCCAGACCATGGCAAAATCAGGGTAGCCACAGCCACTCCGGAGAGAGAGGTTTTTTAGTGCCAGGAAGAAAAAAAGCTGGCAGGAAATGACAGAAATTGTACACCAACTGCAATCATTTCTGGAGTGGAATCACAGTCAGTGGCCTCCACTCCATTACAACAGATATTAGAGCCAGGAAAAAAAGACCCCCCCCCCATACCACCAATCCAACTACATTCATCTTTGCTAATATACAGGGTCTAAAGCGAGCAACAAACAACAAGGTACCTTACATTCGTGGACTGCTTACAGAGTCAAATGCTATGTTTGCGGCTTTCACAGATACCCAAATAAGAGATCACTTGGACAATAAAATATGGATCCCGGGCTACAACCTATACAGGTGTGACAGAGTGAACAGGCAAAAAGGGGGGGTTGGCCTGTATATCACAGAGTCACTTATATGTTCAGAACTATTAAATGCCTCAAATGATGTAGTTGAAGTATTAGCAATAAAGGTCGAGAATCAAAACCTGGTCATCGTGGTTGTCTACAAGCCCCCGGATGCAACGTCCCAACAATTCCAGGAACAGCTTCTGAAAATTGACCACTGTCTGGAAAATCTTCCAGCTCCTGCCCCCAACATCTTGCTACTGGGGGATTTCAACCTCAGGCACATAAAATGGAGGAACATTGCAAACAATGTGGTAGCAGAGATAACACCAGGAGGCAGCTCAGATGAAAATTCACACATGCATGAACTTTTAAATCTCTGCACCAAGTTCACCTTAAACCAGCAAATAGTAGAGCCCACAAGATTAGAGAATACGCTGGACCTCATCTTCACCAACAATGATGATCTGATACGAAATGTCATCATATCAAAAACAATATACTCAGATCACAACATAATAGAGGTCCAGACATGCATGCGGGGAGCCCCAGATCAACAAAATGTGATCAGCCGTGAGGGAGCTTTCTCCAAATTCAACTTCAATAACAAAAACATAAGGTGGGACCAAGTGAACCAAGTCCTAAATGATATAAACTGGGAAGATTGCCTAAGCATCACGGATCCCAACCTATGTCTAGAACAAATTAACTAAGTGGTACTTGAGGTTTGCTCAAAGCAAATTCCCTTAAGGAAAAGGAGGAGAAGATGCAAACTAGAAAGAGAGAGGTGCTCCCTATACAGGCGAAGGCACAGAATAACGGAGCGGCTTCAGGAGGCCAATATCTCTGGAATACGTAGGGAGACACTAGTCAGAGAAATAGCAAACATCGAATTAAAACTAAAGGAATCTTATAGGAATCAAGAGACACGGGAAGAACTAAGAGCCATAAATGAAATTGAAAGAAACCCTAAGTATTTCTTTCCCTATGCAAAATCAAAGTCGAGAACAACAACCAGTATTGGGCCCCTACTTAAACCGGATGGGTCCTACACAGATGACAGCAAGGAAATGAGTGAGTTTCCTAAATCCCAGTATGACTCAGTCTTTAGCGAGCCACTAACAAGACTGAAAATCGAAAACCTAAATGATTTTTTTATGAGAGTGCCACAGAACTTGACAGACGCATGCCTTTCTGACATCATCACGATGCCAAATGACTTCGAAAAGGCAATAAATGACATGCCCATGCACTCCGCTCCAGGCCCAGACTCATGGAACTCCGTGTACATCAAGAACTGCAAGAAGCCCCTATCACATGCTTTTAACATCCTATGGAGAGGGAGCATGGACACTGGGATCGTCCCGCAGCTACTAAAAACAACAGACATAGCCCCGATCCACAAAGGGGGCAGTAAAGCAATAGCAAAGAACTACAGACCAATTGCGCTTACGTCCCATATCATAAAAATCTTTGAAAGGGTTCTAAGAAGCAAGATCGCCACCCATCTTGATACCCATCAATTGCACAACCCAGGACAGCATGGGTTTAGAGCAGTCCGCTCCTGTCTGTCCCAACTACTGGACCACTACGACAAGGTCCTGGATGCTCTAGAAGATAAACAGAATGCAGATGTTATATACACAGATTTTTCAAAAGCCTTTGACAAGTGTGACCATGGTGTAATAGCACACAAAATGCGTGATAAAGGCATAACAGGAAAAGTTGGTAGATGGATCTATAATTTCCTAACACATAGAACATAAAGAGTAGTAGTCAACAGAGTAAAGTCTGAGGCAGCTACTGTGAAAAGCTCTGTTCCACAAGGCACAGTACTTGCTCCCATCCTATTCCTCATCCTCATATCAGACATTGACAGGGATATAAGCCACAGTGCTGTGTCTTCCTTTGCAGATGACACCCGAATCTGTATGACAGTGTCCACCGTTGAAGACACTGCAAGACTCCAAGCAGACATAAACCAAATCTTTAAATGGGCTGCAGAAAACAATATGAAGTTCAATGATGAGAAATTTCAATTACTCAGATACGGAAAACGTGAAGAAATTAAAATCTCATCGGAGTACAAAACTAATTCCAACCACACAATAGAGCGAAAAACTAATGTCAAAGACCTGGGAGTGATCATGTCAGAGGATCTCACCTTCAAGGACTATAACAATGTAGCAATTGCATCTGCTCGAAAAATGACAGGATGGATAATGAGAACCTTCAAAACCAGGGATGCCAAGCCCATGTTGACACTTTACTGATTGCTTGTTCTATCTAGGCTGGAATATTGCTGCACACTAACTGCACCTTTCAAGGCGGGTGAAATTGCTGACCTTGAAAATGTGCAGAGAACCTTCACCGCACGTATAAGTGCGATAAACCACCTCAACTACTGGGAACGCTTGAAGTTCCTAAACCTGTACTCTCTAGAACGCAGGCGGGAGAGATACATTATTATATACACATGGAAAATTCTCGAGGGCTTAGTACCAAACTTGCACACAAAAATCACTCCGTACGAAAGCAAAAGACTCGGCAGGCGATGTAACATTCCCCCAATGAAGAGCAGGGGTGCCACTAGCACGTTGAGGGACAACACAATAAGTGTGAGAGGCCCAAGATTGTTCAACTGCCTCCCAGCATACATCAGGGGGATTACCAACAAGCCCCTGGCTGTCTTCAAGCAGGCACTGGACAGGCACCTCAAGTCGGTACCGGATCAGCCGGGCTGTGGTTCGTACGTTGGACTGCGTGCGGCCAGCAGTAACAGCCTGGTTGATCAGGCTCTGGTCCAACAGGAGGCCTGGTCACAGACCGGGCCGCGGGGGCGTTGACCCCTGGAATTCTCTCCAGGTAGACTCCAGGTAGCACCTCAAGTCGGTACCTGATCAGCCGGGCTGTGGTTCGTACGTTGGACTGCGTGCTGCCAGTAGTAATAGCCTGGTTGATCAGGATCTGGTCCAACAGGAGGCCTGGTCACAGACCGGGCCGCGGGGGCGTTGACCCCTGGAATTCTCTCCAGGTAGACTCCAGGTAGAGGAACCGTGGGAATGGCAGTCTTGGGAGCCGCAGATTGTAGCAAGCTCCAGCTCTGGCACCTAACCCGCCCTAGAAGGGCTGGGCATAGTGTCTATCCGATTAACCAAGTGTCCTTAACATATTATCTACATATAGTGTATTTAGTATATGTTCCTATTACATTATTGTGCAATTCCTTGAACTAAATTGTACTAGCTAGTACCAACTACCTCATATACTATGTATTTTTTTAGTGCTATAAGTCAAACTTTACTTCTAAATTTATTTTATATCATATTTACTGTCTGTCCATTTTATATTGTATACAACTACTTAATTTAGTCCCTATATATTTTATTACAATACTTTGTATTGTCTTTTAAAAATTGTCATATTACCTCCTGTGCAATATACATTCCTGGAAGTTTGTGCAATATTGAACTAACAATTGATATAATCACTAGTTCAACCCCTTCTTGGGAAGAGTAGGTGCCAGAACCAGAGCTTGCTTCCATCTGCAGCTCACAAGACTGCCATTCTCACGAGCCCCCCTGGGGCAGGGATGATGGCATACCAGAAAAGCCTAGCTTCTCCCAACGAGCCTTGTGAGGGCGGGGAATGGAGTTAGGCCTGGGGGGACACTTGGTCCCAGAAGATGAGGAGGTACTTGTACCTCCTCCCATGGCAGACATTAGTCTGAGACTCTCCCGAGGCTAATCTCCAACAACTACAACAACCCTATAAATAGTTATTAGTGTTCTTTTCAGTTTGCTGTTCATCCTTAGTGCTATGATTAGAAGCACTGAACGTGATATTATTATGTTATTAAATGACTTACACGATCCTAATAACAATTACCTCTACTTTACAGGGAGATGATCACCATGCCCAGCCCTTCTAGGGCAGGGTAGGTGCCTAAGCTATTCCCATTAGCTCCCCTGGGGCTGGGAAGATGGCAGACCAGAGAGGCCTAGCTTCTCCCTACGAGGCCTCCTGTGGCAGGGAAGATGGATGACCAGAGAGGCCTAGCTTCTTCCTATGAGCCCCCCTTGAGCGGGAAAGATGGCAGACCAGAGAGGCCTAGCTTCTCCCTACGAGCCCGTGACGGCGGGGAATGTGGCTAGGCATGGAAACAGTTGGTCCCAACGATGAGGGGGTCCTTGTACCTCCTCCCATGGAAGACATAGGTCTCAGAGACTCCCACGACAGGGAGCCAAGGCCGCGTCACCAATCTGGAAACGACCCTGACCGGGAGAGTACCAGCGAATCAACAATAATCAACCTCTATTACACTGCTAATCAGGCTAAGACACTACTCAGTGTCAACAGTAACATAACAGTATTTAATTATAATTTCAGATCATTAAGCAAACATTATGATGACCTCCAAGCACTACCCAATTCTCTACATGTCAGTATCATTATTCTCAGTGAAACATGGCTGAAACATGTTACAAACATCTATGCTATACCAGGCTACTAGGCCATGCACAATTGTAGACCAGACGAATTAAAAGGTTGAACAGCTATATATTACTCTGGTGAATCTAAATGTATAAACTCTACTTGCACTAGGGATGAATGTGGTAAATGTATATTTGCTAAATTCAAATCCAAAGACCTTAAAAAACCATTAACAGTTGTAACAATTTATAAAGTACCTAACTCCAACATTAACTCTTTTAGTGAAAAAACTAAGAAACGTGATAACTGATGCAGAGATGAATAAATACCCCCTGATTCTTACAGGAGACTTCAACATAAACCTCATCCATGACCATGACCATCAAGTAACTGAATTCACAAACACAATGAGCAGCTGCTGACTCCTGACAACAATAACAAAACCTACAAGAATCAATACTAGACCATATCTGGACAAATATAATATCCCCTTTAAATTCAGGCATAATCATAGATAACACCACTGACCACTATCCCATCTTTCTCATAACCAACTTAGGTAAAGCATCTCAGGACACAACTAAAATCGCCTTCCGATTACAAATTAAGTCATCTGTCAATAACTTTATTCCAGCATTAAATAACATCGACTGGCCAAACGAGCTAGCAATCAACCCCGGTATTGACGAATGTGTTAATATTTTCTAAGAATAAACCTAAAACCTCTACAACATGCATTGCAAAGTAAAAACTAAGCTGATCGCAATTAAGAGATTAACCAGCCCATGCCTTACAAACACCGTCCTCATCTATTGTTATAAAACACCTATATGAAAAACAGTACGTACTAACAAATCTAATAAGGTGGTCAAAAACTGTACGAAAACAGAATTAGGATATAAAAGGTGATGTGAAAAAACTAGAAAACATTATCTGAAATCCTAGGATCTAAAAGCTGCCACAAAACAGAGTGATTAAAAAACTAGTAACCATACGAAACCAGGATCTAAACCCATACTGCCAACCAAAACGAGTCAACCCATACTGCCAACCAGACGAACCTCTCCTCCAGTCAACCCATACTGCCAACCAGACGAACCTCTCCTCCAGTCAACCCATACTGCCAACCAGACGAACCTCTCCTCCAGTCAACAGAGTAAAGTCTGAGGCAGCTACAGTGAAAAGTTCTGTTCCACAAGGCACAGTACTCGCTCCCATCTTGTTCCTCATCCTCATATCGGACATAGACAGGGATATAAGCCATAGTGCCGTGTCTTCCTTTGCAGATGACATCCGAATTTGCATGACATTGTCGTCCATTGAAGACACCGCAAGACTCCAGACGTAGAAAACAATATGAAGTTCAATGATGACAAATTTCAATTACTCCTGATATGGAAAATGTTAGGAGATTAAAACTACGTCAGAGTATAAAACAAATTGCAACCAAACAATAGAGCGAAAAATTAATGTAAAAGACCTTGGAGTGATCTTGTCAGAAGACCATAACATTGTATCAATCGCATCTGCTAGAAAAATGACAGGATGGATAATGAGAACCTCCAAAACTAGGGACGCCAAGCCCATGATGATACTCTTCAGGTTGCTTGTTCTATGTAGGCTGGAATATTGCTTCACACTAACTGCACCTTTCAAGGCAGGTGAAATTGCTGACCTAGAAAATGTACAGAGAACCTTCACGGCACACATAACTGTGATAAAAAACCTCAATTACTGGGAACACTTGAAGTTCCTAAACCTGTACTCCATAGAACGCAGGCGGGAGAGATATATGATCATATACACTTGGAAAATCCTAAAGGGACTAGTGCCAAACTTGCACAAGAAAATCACTGCCTATGAAAGCAAATGACTCAGAAACGATGCAACATTCTCCCAATGAAAAGCAGGGGTGCCACTAGCACGGTAAGAGACAACACAATAACCTGCCTCGTGCTGGTGGGGAAAGTTGCTAGGCCTGGGGCCGAATCAACATCTCGTCCTACTTTACAAGACTGGTCTATCACCATGCCCAGCCCTTCTAGGGCAGGGTAGGTGCCAAGGCTGGAGCTTGCTACCATCAACGGCTCGCAAGCCTGCCCTTCCCGTCAGCCTCATGGGGCAGGGAAGGTGGCAGACCAGAGAGGCCTAGAAGGTGGCAGACCAGAGAGGCCTAGAAGGTGGCAGACCAGAGAGGCCTAGAAGGTGGCAGACCAGAGAGGCCTAGAAGGTGGCAGACCAGAGAGGCCAAGAAGGTGGCAGACCAGAGAGGCCTAGAAGGTGGCAGACCAAGAGGCCTAGAAGGTGGCAGACCAGAGAGGCCTAGAAGGTGGCAGACCAGAGAGGCCTAGAAGGTGGCAGACCAGAGAGGCCTAGAAGGTGGCAGACCAGAGAGGCCTAGAAGGTGGCAGACCAGAGAGGCCTAGAAGGTGGCAGACCAGAGAGGCCTAGAAGGTGGCAGACCAGAGAGGCCTAGAAGGTGGCAGACCAGAGAGGCCTAGAAGGTGGCAGACCAGAGAGGCCTAGAGGTGGCAGACCAGAGGCCTAGAAGGTGGCAGAACGAGAGGCCTAGAGGTGGCAGACCACAGAGGCCTAGAAGGTGGCAGACTAGAGGCCTAGCATCTATCTACCTACCTGCCTCGTGCTGGTGGGGAATGTGGCTAGGCTTGGGCCCGAATCAACACCTCCTCGTTTACCAGACCGGTCGATCACCATGCCCAGCCCTTCTAGGGTAGGGTAGGTGCCAAGGCTGGAGCTTGCTACCATCAGCGGCTCGCAAGCCTTCCCTTCCCGTCAGCCGCATGGGGCAGGGAAAGGGGGCAGACCAGAGAGGCCTAGAAGGTGGCAGACCAGAGAGGCCTAGAAGGTGGCAGACCAGAGAGGCCTAGAGGTGGCAGACCAGAGATGCCTAGAAGGTGGCAGACCAAGAAAAGGCCTAGAAGGTGGCAGACCAGAGAGGCCTAGAAGGTGGCAGACCAGAGAGGCCTAGAAGGTGGCAGACCAGAGAGGCCTAGAAGGTGGCAGACCAGAGAGGCCTAGAAGGTGGCAGACCAGAGAGGCCTAGAAGGTAACAGAGGCCAGAAAGGGGGCAGACCAGAGAGGCCTGAGGTGGCAGACCAGAGGCCTAGGTCCCAGGCAGAGGTGGCAGACTGAGAGGCCTAGCATCATCTACCTACCTGCCTCGTGCTGGTGGGGAATGTGGCTAGGCTTGGGCCCGAATCAACACCTCATCCTCGTTTACCAGACCGGTCGATCACCATGCCCATCCCTTCTAGGGTAGGGTAGGTGCCAAGGCTGGAGCTTGCTACCATCAACGGCTCGCAAGCCTGCCCTTCCCGTCAGCCTCATGGGGCAGGGAAGGTGGCAGACCAGAGAGGCCTAGAAGGTGGCAGACCAGAGAGGCCTAGAAGGTGGCAGACCAGAGAGGCCTAGAAGGTGGCAGACCAGAGAGGCCTAGAAGGTGGCAGACCAGAGAGGCCTAGAAGGTGGCAGACAAGAGAGGCCTAGAAGGTGGCATACCAGAAAGGCCTAGAAGGTGGCAGACCAGAGAGGCCTAGAAGGTGGCAGACCAGAGAGGCCTAGAAGGTGGCAGACCAGAGAGGCCTAGAAGGTGGCAGACCAGAGAGGCCTAGAAGGTGGCAGACCAGAGAGTCCTAGAAGGTGGCAGACCAGAGAGGCATCGCATCTATCTACCTACTTGCCTCGTGCTGGTGGGGAATGTGGCTTGGCCTGGGGCCGAATGAACACCTCCTCCTTTACCAGACCGGTCGATCACCATGCCCAGCACTTCTAGGGCAGGGTAGGTGCCAAGGCTGGAGCTTGCTGCCATCTGTGGCTCGCGAGCCTGCCATTCCAGTCAGCCTAATTGGAGCGGGGAAGGTGGCAGACCAGAGAGGCCTAGCATCTATCTACCTACATGCCTCGTGCAGGTGGTGAATGTGACTAGGAGATATAGGTCTCTGATACTCCCGCAACAGGGAGCCGGAGCCGGGTCAGAAACTGGTAAAGACCAGGGCCGGGAGCTTTCCCCGGTGAATCAACCTCCCTACCTCCAAGCAAAGTCGATCCCATGCCCAGCCCTTCTAGGGCGGTAGGTGCCAAGGCTGGAGTTTTAATCTCCCCCCCAAGCCTGCCCTTGTCAGCCTCCTTGGGGGGTTGGTGGCAGCCAAAAAAGGCCACATCTACCTCCCTGCCTCGTGCTGGTGGGAATGTGGCAGGCCGGGGGCCCAAAAACAACACCTCCTCCCCCTTTTTAAACCGGTCTCACCATCCCATCCTTCTAGGGTGGATATGTGCCAAGGTTGAGCTTGCTACCATCAGCGGCTCCAAGCCTGCCATTCCCGTCGCCTCATGGGGCAGGGAAGGTTGCAGACCAAAGGCCTGAAGGTGGCAGACCAGAAAGGCTTAGAAGGTGGCAAACCAGAGGGGCCCTAGAATGGCAGACCAGGAGGCGTTGAAGGTGGCAGACCAAGAGGCCTGTACCCCATCTCCCAAATTCCTCGTGCTGGTGGGTTGGCTGGCCGGGGCCGAATCAACACCTCCTCCTCCTTTCATTGGAGACTTAGGTCTCATACTCCCCCAGGGCCGGAGCCGGGTCGCCATCTGCTAAAGCCCCGGGCCGGGAGAATTCGGTTAATAAACACCACCTCCTCCCCCCTTAATTAAATCAAGTTTATAAAATTGCTCACAAACAGTGTCAGAATATCTTGCTCCAAATTTTTTGTCAAGGCTGGAAACAAAGCAGTCTAGTACTAGGGGAGAACCCTTTTAGTACCCACAGTCAGGGGCCACTTCAAACCCTTTTTTGTACAGCAATAAAAAAAGGAACAACTCCTGACATGTAAACCAGTCATGAACCCCCAGTTCAAAAAGGGGGCCCAAAAAGGTACCTAATGAATGTAGCAACAGAAAGGGAGGAGAAGATTTTTTTTTTTTAACTAACACACTTAAATTTAAAAACCTTTTTTTTAAAAATTTCAAAAAATTGTCTGACTTTTGGGTTTTTCCTAGGTTTTTACACATATGCTGCTATTTGATAATTATGTAAATATATTTGTGTATACCAAATAAACTTACTTATGGTGTTCGTTGGTAGCCGAGGGGGGGGTAAGTTGGGGTCTTCCTTGATGTCAGTTTTTCAAGGTTTGGGGAGGGGGGGGAGCATTCCCGGGGGAAACCCCTCCCCTTCCCCCTTTGCTTACCCCTTTATCTCACTGGCTATTTTCGTTGTCCCCACTTCCCCCCTCCCTAGTGGCTCCACCTGTGAGTCTTTGAACTGAACTGAACTGAGCCCCTCTGGGTGGGTGGTGCCCCAAAGGGTGGTGGGGAATGTGGCTAGGCCTGGGGACAGTTGGTCCCCCGATAGGGGGGGAGCCTCCTCCATAGGAGAAGTAGGTCTCTGGACTCCCACGCCATGGAGCCGGTTAAAGACCCGGGCCGGGAGTATTTCTGGCGAATCAACACCCCCACCCCCATCCCCCCGCCCTTCTAGTGGGGTAGGTAAAAATGGCCTTGCTACCATCTGCAGCTCAAAGCCTCCCTTCCCATTGGGAAGCTGGCAGTCCCGAGGCCTAGCTTCTCCCTACCAGCCCTGTGCTGGTGGGGAATGGGGGCTTTGGGCCCGGGGATTTGGGCCCACCAATGAGGGGTACTTGTTCCCCTTCCATGGGAGACATAGGTCTTGATTTCCCCGACAGGGAGCCAAACCCCCGGGCACCATTTGGTAAAGACCGGGCCCCGGGGGGCCCGGGGAAAAAACCCCCACCTCCATTTCACCCCGGTTGATCCAATGCCCACCCTTTTTTGGGCAGGGTAGGTGCCAAAGCGGAGCTTGCTACCATCTGCAGCTCACAAGCCTCCCTTCCCCCTCAGGAAGCTGGCAAAAAGGGGCCCAAAAACCCCCCATGTACTCATGATGTCCCCCCATGACATTCGTCACGTCACTCCACTGATGTCACTCGCGATGTCACCCCTGACATCTATCACAACGTCCGCCTAACATCCCCTTGAGCTGAGTTTCACAGTGAGCATTTTATTTTCAGAATTGTCAAAAAATTTGAGAGAAGATGTAAGTCAGTGTTCATTAATTAATTCCCTGCAGTGTTCTCTGTTCAGATTGCTTGTGTCGATTTTTTCCAGAAAATTGTCTGTAAAATATTTTGTACCACATGTGGTTTATGCAGTTTTTTGTGTCATGTAACACCTGTGTGTTACTTTGTCACCAAATTTGACCCCGGGCCTTGACAGCTGACATTTGTTAAGTAGGCATCAGTTAGAGCGTTCAAGTGCCTTGACAAAACTCTTTTGTTTGCTGCTCTGATCCTTTGCTGAATCGTACCGGACGATTCTCCCATCAAACTGTTCCACTTCACCTCCTTGACCGTCAGTCCAGTTATTGTCGACAACCTGTCTGGGGACGCTTAACCTCGTCGCTGAACTCAACTGTCGGTTCCTCATCAAGACGCAGTTCCTGTTGGGGGACTGTCAGCCTCGTGTCCCCCTTCCCCTGAGCAGCCTGCTCAAAGATGATGTCGCTTTACTGCTAGCCCCTCACTGCGGATGGTGTATGCTGTTACGAACTCCCCATGTTTCAGAGTCGCCCCCCCAACTCACTTCACACTGCCAGCAGTGACAGCCCGTGACAGACCAGTCGAGGAATGTTGTCCTGAGTCTCTAGCCAGCAGAAATCCTGCCCAGTTGGCGCCTCACCGGGGCACTAGAGGTTGTGCCCCAGGTTGGAAAAGAACCCGCAGCGACTTCTACAATATCTGCTTCACTGTCCCAGAGGGCCTATGTTAAAACCCAGCTCAGCACACCTTTTCTCCCCCGTTGCAGTCGTCCAGACCTGAAGGCGTGCAGTGCTGCATCGAAATACGCCTTAAACCACGAAGCACACACCTTTTTTCTTCCTTTCTGGAGGAAGTTTTTATCCTAAGTTTTCATAATACAGT